>JAPDES010000085.1:0-176379 GCA_027569235.1 Aspergillus sparsus
TTCCCCCGGGCGGGCAATCTTTATTTTTTTCATATTTTATAAAACTATGTTTCTGTTTTAAAAATGCAACCTGTTTTTGGGTTTTACTCAATTTTACACGCATTCCCCCCCCCCGCCCCCCCCCACCCCCCCTTTTTTACTAAAATCTTAAAAAAAAAAATTATTTATATTTTTTTTTTTTTTTTTCCCTTCCCCCCCCCCCCCCCCCCCCCCCCCCCGCCCCTTCTTTCTTTCTTTCTCTCCTCAAACCTCATCCTTCTTTCCCCTGACAGGATTTAGTAGCAATATTAATAGTTATAGTAATAATACGAAGTAAAGTGACGATCATTGATTTTTTTTTTTCCCCTCTCTCCTCAACCCTGACAAAGTAAGAACTTAGTACTCCGAAGTAGTACGTAGCAAATTAAGCGGTGTTTCAAAATTGAGCAACATTCAAATAGTAACTAGATATATTTTCATTACTAGTTTCTACCTACATACCTAAGGTACAAGTTACAAGGAATAAACTCTTAGTTAGACCTAAAAGGGCTCACTCAATAAAAAACAAACAATGATTGATAGTCATAGTAATTAACTATTAACAACAATACATCGCCGAGGAATGGGAATACTTTCAAGAACTTGCTTTTAATGACAAGAATGATAGAAATTGCAGCTCGCCTCGCCTGCTTGGTTCACCGGCGATCAACCTGACAAGCTCAGCCTCGCAGACACCTAGCTAATATTATTATTATTAAGGCCAAGTAAGTGTGATTCCAGCTACAGGAAGTATGAACAAGCCACTTATATGTTAGTCAAGTGTTTCATTTGTCGCCTCCATAGTCTGTACTACCTGACTCTTGGAAAAGATAGATAGGGACAGAGTAGGGACTAGGAAGTTAGGCGTATAGCGCTTGAGACTACACCCCCAGTTGGCCGATCAAATTTAAAAAGAGAAGAGGGGGGGCGGAAAAAAGAAAGAAAAGAGAGAGAGAGAGAGAGAAGAATGAGGTCATCCCAAGTTTCAGGAGCTGAGCTGATCAGGAGACAGTCGAATCTCTAACTTGGAAGCTAAGTAAGCCAATCTACTTCTTCCGTAGTCTGTACGACCCTGGAGTAATTATTAGAGGGGGGCGTCAGAGGAAAAGGGAAAATAATAATAAGAAAAAAAAAAAGCCACGAGTGATGGATCAATAGGTGCATCTCCTGCCACGCGCGACCGTAATACGGGCAGAGGTCGATCATTTCCGCGCCAATCGACGCCTCCCGCCTCCCCTTTTTTTTTTTTATGATGATTTATTTATTTCTCTTTTTGCTTTTTTTTTTTTTTTTTTTCTTTTGGGAGGGGGTCTTTTTCAGGTCTCAGATTCTCAGCCATGCGGGATGCACGTCCACACTTGGTACATTTTATTTTTATTTTTTATTTTTCCTTCCAACTCGTATTGATGAAGATTTAATGTTGCACAAGAGTTGTGACAAACACATGGAAGGTTTTTTTTTTTTTTTCCCTTGTTGGTTTTTAATTCGCGTGGCAGGATCATCATCATACATGCCTAAGGTCTCTGCAACAAGCTAGAATGCCTTTTTTTTTTTCCTTTCTATTATTACTCCTGCTGCTGCTGTTATTATTATTCAGGTAGCACAACAGATGTAAAACTGCAAATCCCATTTTACTCCCAGTCACCGTTTATAGATCACATTGAAGTGGGGGAAGAGAGAGAGAGAAGAGGGGGGGGATGGTGCACTGAAGAAAAGAAAAAAAAAAAAAGATCAGTATTTGACAGACGTGACTTGATGGAGGGAAATATTGCGAGCAAGTCGATTTGATTGATGAGGTTGATTTTGCCCTTACAGAGTGCCATATGTATATATTCTTGCCTGCCTCGTATCTACTACTATTAACAAACTGCCTCCCTACCCTGGTGTGAAATGCCGACAGGGGGCTAATCGTTATTATCGGTTAGATAAAGATAAAAAAGAAGCGAACGAAAAAAAAAAAAAAAAAAAAGGCAAGTCAATTTCCAACCATAGAGTCGGGAGGATAAGCCCCCAAAAAAAAGAAGAATAATTATAATGTAACGAAAATAAATCAAGAAAAGCAAAGAAGAAAGTAAACCTATGAGTCGCCGACTCGACACTGGACAGCAGTCGACACTGAGATACAGATACAGTTGCTCTTACACCACCCACCCGACCGCCACGTTGGTAAGCCCAGCCGTCGACCGCAGATCGTCATCAGGGAACTGAGCTAGAGAGATGGTCGGTCGGGTGAGGTGGGTTCGTGGGGAACGAACAGAACAACACCAAGAGCCAGGCAGCCAGGCAGCCAGGGGTACTGTGTCTACGGTATTGGTACCTATCATAGGTACGGACGAAGAGGAGCAACCGAAACGCACGCCTGATGGCCTTTTTCTTTTCTTTTTTCTTTTTTCATTTTTATTTTTTCAACCTAAAAAAAAGAAAGGAAAAAAGAGAGAGAGTGAGCTGAAGCTCAAGGGGTTTCAAAACCCCGTAATTTACCAACTACTCTAGGACTAGCGTTGTTATGTCCTCGGTAACGATCCCCCCCGCTCCCCCTTTTTGCCTTGGACATACGAGTCACTAAGAGGGAGAACGAAAAAGAAATGAAAAAAAAAAAAAAAAAAAAGGATAGAGAGGCGCCCACACCCCTCCCCCTGGGACTCAGGTGGAAGGTGTAGGTAGATACGGTAGGTACTGTAATTTTAATTTTTACCATAGGTGGACGGAAGAACTGCTGGAGCGGGCGTCAGTGATCCCAGATCTTTTCTCGGTTAGAGTCAGCCCCCTCTTCCCTAACTACACTACCCCCTAGCGTCCCTGTTGGAGTCTGGACCCTGGTTATTTTTCACGTGGCATGTGGCCGCTCCGCGTGAAGCATCTTTCGGGCCTTCCCGAGTTTGGCACAAAAGCCGATGCAACTATCATGAGTGACGCTTGACGTTTGACGCTGGGCTCCTTTTCTGACAAGGGCTAATAATAAATTACTAGTGGTATTATATTCCGTTATGATCTTGAGGTCTAACTTTTCTTGGCCCGTTACCTGCCTAATTTAGTACATATTTACTTTTCTTAATGAAGGAACACTAACCAAATCTATGTTATCTGTGCCTGCCTCATAAGTCCTGAAGAGTAACGGAGCGGGCAAAGATATTGACTATTATTTCTCTTTAATATCCTGATCAAATTACATTCAATCAAACCGACCCATCTTGAATCAGACTAATATGAATCTAATACTTATACACCACTCTGCTATAAAAAAAAATTAAATAATAATAATTAAAATAAAATAATCAGAAAAATATTGGGTTTTTCATCAAACCAAACATCCATGGATTTGGTCCAGCTAAACTCTCACATGGCGACGCCGCAAAGTTAAAACTAACCTTAGAGCCAGTCTGTACCGTAATTTTCGGGTACTTTTTTGGGTTTCTTCTAGGTCGATCATTTATACATAGAAAACTTATTCCCATGCCCAATGTCAATCTCTGATATGATGTTTTTTTTTATTTCTTTTCTTTTTTCTTTTTTTTTTTTTTGAGGGAGTCCTTAAGCTATGATCACTTGATCTCATTTTGCTTCTTCTGGGGCGCAAAAAGGCAAGAAAATTAGAACTAAAAGCAAAAAAAAAAAGAAAGAAAGAAAAAAGTAAAAATATTTTCCTCCAGGTACAGTGTTATTTGTGGAAGATTGAATAAGGTTGAGCACTCGAGCACTGTATGTATGTGCTTAATGATAATAAGTTCCATTTTGAAATGATGCTGTTATTGTTCCATTTTTGTCAATTTCCATACGGGTACTCCGTACTCCAAAGAGTCATAGCTCCAAGTTTAATCGGAATGAGGATGATAAGAATGACAATAATATACTCTAGAGAATGATGATTAAGGAAAGTCATATATAATTATTAGAATATAATTGGAAAGTTACCATTGGATCTACGGAGTCCGTACCAAGAAACTCTGAACTTAAATGACCAAAAAGAAAGTTAGACCGAGTCATGTCATCCATGTCAGGCCTAACCAGGGATCTGAGAAAGTCACTGAAAAAAAAAAATAAAAAATAAATGGATCCTTCATAATGATTGCATGTAACTCCTACGATCGTCACAACAAATATTTCATCTTGTCATCTTACAGGATGGATTTAGCATATTACATGCATGCATGTAGCCATTAAAATCCATTTCTAACAGCGTCTTTTATATACGAAAACCTCCCTCACCCCCTACCACATTCATCCAATCGCTAACTAAAAAAAATTAAAAAAAAATCCCGTATCAACCCCATCTCATTTCTGCAGTAGAGTAGCTGAGTAATCTTCTCGGGACAAGAACAAGAAGGAATAAATGCGACGAATTAAATGGAGAGAGGAGGGGGCGGGAAACACACCCACCAGAAGGATATATTTTACTTACCCTAAATGTATTCTTCCTTCTCGGGAAGGAGTCTAGCCTGGAGGTAAGTATACACTAGGTACCTCTCCTTTAGATCCAAACAAACACCACCCCACCACTACCTACTCGTGAATTCCCGAATTTCGACCGGGAGGTCGGCCGATCACCCTAGACAATAAGATGAAAGGAAGGAAGGGAGACGGTAAATAGATGACCCACAAACCTATGCCTTTCGCTTCATGTTTTCGAAACTATTGGCCTTGGTACACTGGTTTATTCTCCATGATTCCATGGAAAGAAGATACGGATCTTCACATTATTCACGTCAATATCCGTGTATATTGCTATTGTGGTGTATATATACTCTGTATGTATTAATATACAAGCTGGATAGATATGCTCGCTGCCGTGTGGCGAGGTAGAAGAGGAGAAACAGGAAGAATGCAAAGAAATATGCCAAGACTTTAATTTGACGAGAAATTGGAGAGGTATGGGGGAGCGATTCACAATGATAGGACTCATCGATCCCTCTTGTTGAATAATTACTCCGATTAGGTCATTTCGGTTGGGTAGAATAAAACCCGGCAAATAATATAATTAAACAAAACCTATCATTCGTATCCCGGAGTTATGTACAAGTTGGTTGACCCCATCAACCCAAGTGAAAAAGGGAAAAAAAAAAAGAAAAAAGACAGCAAGGCCCCATATGATTTACTGGGTTGGGCTCCATAAAATGTGGGAGATGTGGGATAACTATACAAGCCCCACGTTAGCCCCACATTCCATGCACTGGGGCAGGATTCCATTCCTCATCGCTTGCTTGATTGACTCCTTCTAGGAGGTATAATGATTATATTATAAGGAGTTAAGGGGAAGATATTGTTAAACCATTATGCTAGCTGCGCATGAATGCATGTACTGTCGGTATTATTGTTGCGTTGTTATCATCTCACTGCTCCCAACTAACGGCCCATATGAAATGATTACCGTTGAAGTATCCATTCAGCAGCAGCAACGAGTAATGAAATAATGCAGGAGGATCGGAACCAGGAACATCCTCTGGTCATAGCTTCGTTCCTTCCTTCTTTCTACCTCCCCGCCTCCCAAAACTCCCATCATTATTAGGTATTCCCTCTCCATTTCGGATATCATCTATTCTAGGTAAATTTCATCATTTACCTCTATTCTTTCAATAATAATGTTCAGGAGGTTCAACTCGATCCTTCGGTTAGACGGAATTCCTTTCGAAATAATCAGTACGGAGAACTGCTCCTCCTCCCCTGTTTAATATTTTATTATTATTATTATTATTATTATTATTATTAATTCAAGCTCTGTACCTTGTCGATGACACTACAATAGTATATTCTGTCCTGATGAACCATGGAAATCTCATTCTATCCCCCATAGAGAGACACATCCTTTCTCTTTTTTTTTTACTCTTTGGGCATAGATCAGGAGGAGTGAAAGGATAAAAATACTTGGGAAAAAAGTAAAAAAAAAAAAAGAAAAAAACCAAGAGTGGTAAGGGTGCCAAGAAACTTCGCGCGTTAACTAACCCTTTCCCAGTAAGCGATCGTGTCGATTACCAAAGAGAGTAAAGCATTAAAGTATCTTTTCTTACACACACCCCCCCCGTCATCGACCCAATTTTAATGCTTACGGAGGCCAGTAGTCTCTCAAAGGGAAAAATCCATCCCATAGTTACAAGCACGAAAAGGGAGATCTCCGGCAATGGCAGTCGGGTCCCCACCAATAAAAGTATAGTGATGTGCCGTGGATAGCCAGTCCCAGTGGAGGGGATGGACCCAGAACTCGTTTTCCAGAAGAAGGTTTTCGTTGGCCGAGGTTTAACGCCTTAGAGCAAAGCCAAAAATGTTTGCAAACCCTACCTAAGCAGTAATTACCTCCCCTCCGAAAAACATAACTAATGAGGATTGCGACGCAGATTGAGGGATCAAGAGAAACCCCCCAAGTGGGGGAAGGGGGGCGAGAGGTATGTCAAGTGATTCAAACACTGAAAAAAGTTGATTGCCACAGCTTAGGGGAAAAGAAAATAAAAATAAAAATCAAAACAGAGACTGGGAAACAAGTGTAACCCGATTTATGGTGCTTTTATTTTTACATTTATTTTATTTACTTTTTTTCCTACCCGTGGAGAGAGATCGACACGGGACTTGCGGACCAATTTAGGACCGTATATCATTCTGGGTTTTTGTGGGCTTGTTTCAGTCAGCCACGTTTGGAGTAAGATTATCGTTAGTTAGTTGGGGATACCCGGGTATATGGATAAATGGAAATCGGCCTTTGATTCTTGCCTTCTATAGTTGAGGGTTCCAATGTTTATCTGGTGGTTAATATTATCAATGAAGCCTTTTTTTTTAGGAAAAAAAAAATAATAATCAAATAAATTTTCAAGAAAAAGAAGAAGAAAAATTCTTTTAGGGACGGACGGCGGCTAAAACACTTGAGAATTGGTTGGGGTATTTTTTCCTTTTGGAAACTCCATTCTTATTCTTTTCTTTATTTTCAATCCATTTTAACCCTCAACCATTTCGGAGTCCGCTTGCCGTTTTTAATTTCTATTATCAGTACAGCTCTGATTAAACTTTCAAACTTGCTCAGTTTAATTCACAATTGCGGAAGCGAAGACAAAAAAGCAAAAAAAAGAAAGCAGACTCAATAAGGCAGCTTCCTCAGGAGCTTATCCAACAACCAAAGTATAAGTAATGAGCCAATGATATGGAAACATGTACGGGCGTATTTATGTAACCACCTAGGTAGGCTTCTAAGTAACTACCTACTCTAGACTTAGTAGTGACTATTATTATTGGGTTAGTACTTGGAACAGTTGCACAGCTTACATGCATCCGCCGCCTGTACTTTTCCAAAAAAAAAAAAAAAAAAAACGTGGGATTGGGGAAATCACCTAGCGTTTCTTTTTTTTTTTTTCCTCCTAAGTCCTGCCGAACTTTTTACCTTGGCGATAATACGGATAATTGTCCAATGAAGTCAAATCACTACCGCTGAGGGTCTCCGGGTAGTTGTGTGGAGGTTGTAAATACCTCTGTCATGCCATCAGTGGTTGTTAATACCTACCTAGAGTAGTTAGTATTAATCCCATAGTAAAAGTAAACCAAGAACATACTTCCCTGTCTCTTAGCTATTCTATTATTATATTGGTATGGTTGTTGTTATTATTATTCTGATTATGCTATGATGACAATTACTACCTATTGTTGATTAAACACGATCATACTACTACTACAACTACCACCTAACCATGATCCTAATCCTGATTGTGGGTACCTTAGGTAGGTTAGGTTGGTTATGTATGTACTATACATAGGTAGGTACCTAGGTAGGTAGTGTTGGTCACTCTACAGGTAGGGTAACACCACCTCAAGGCTAACTAACTATACTAGATACCTACCTAAATATATATATCTCGCCACTGTCAACGATCTAAAAAAAAAAATACGATTGGCTTACTGACTGACTACTTAGCCCTTGAAAAAAAAAAAAAAAAAAACCAAGGCACTTCTACTCATCACAAGACTTTCAGATCAGATGATATTGATCTACCAGTCCAAATTCATCATAATAGGATCATCATTTTTTTTTCCCTTTGGGTTGTATATATTTTCATGTAAATATTATGTACCATCTGTACCTACATACATATGCTGCTACCTACCTACCTACCTAGGTACCTATAGATGGGTATATCTGAAAAGGGACTGGAACGAACCCCGATATCTACCTGTCACAGAAGAGGAGGGAGGGGGGGGTCCTCAAAGAGATTTTACATACCCTACTAACTCTCCTACCTAGGTACTTTATACATGTATAGGTACACAGCTCAGTTGGACATGTAGGTACATACATGCTATGTTCTATGGTCAGTGTGCAGCGTGCACAGAGCAACTGCCAATCTCTCACTTGCATAATAATAAGAGTACTTCATGCAGTGAGGAAAATCATCTTGTCCATTATTACTATTAGTTATTTGTATTATTATCATTTTATTAAATTTTATTTTTTTTTTCGGTCGCCTTTATGACGACTTCATTGCAAAGAGAGGGCTGGGAGGGAAAGTAGGCAAAACAAGGGAAGGAAAAAGAAAAGTAATGAAAGGGAAAAAAAAAAAAAAATAAAAATTTCAGGTAGAAACAAGATTAGTCTCTCAGACTTGATATTAGATATAATAATTCCGATGTCTATTCCCCTCATAGGACAAGGGAAAGATAATCATGCATTTGAATGTGATGAGGGCCGCATAAGAATTGTTTCAGGCCTTTTTTTTTTTTTTCCCTCCTTCTTGGGGCTCCTCTTAATTTCTGACCTCGTATGATAGCACACTATTCCCGAGACACCCTACCCACCCTATGATTACTTACCATCTCACCTTCATCCCACATGGCCCCTCCTCACTAGGGCAATCTAGGAGTAGTTCGCTTACGGAGGCTCTGAGTGGTGAAATGAAATTAGGTAAGGATCTAAATATTAAGTACAGTAAGATAAGAAGAGGGACAAGAAAAAACAAATACAAGCATGGCTGAGATCTATACGACCCTTTTTTAAGTACTCTTACTCCGCTTTTTGTGCGGTGTTAGTATATCAAGTTGCTGCCTTTGACCGACAACGGAGACAAGTAGCATTGGTCAACAGGCAGGAGAAAAAGAAAAGGTGGAAAAAAAAAAAAAAAGCAAAGACAGTTGGGTACGGTAATCTTATTGCACAAACGTGGAGGAAGCCTTACTGTGAGATATTTTCCTACTTCCTTTGTAAGGGGATCGATAAAGTTGAAATCCAAGCCAAAACAACATCGGTTACACTCGGTGAGCTCTAGTAACGCAATGAAGGGGAATTCAGCCAAACCTAGGTTGTTTGCATTTGTATCGGGGCCCGTGCTCTCCTTTTCTCACGGAGGGTGGTGGTCAGGAAGCCTTAGCCTCATGTTAAAGTAGCATCACTATCGACGGATAGACCACCCTCCCAAGGGTATCAACCAGGTAATTATATGAATGTGCATATATATATATAAATAGAGAGAGAGGTCTCGAGAGAGAGTGTGTGTGAGAGAGAGAGAGAGAGCCAGAGACCAGAGAGAGAGCATGAGTCACCTGGGCGTATGCAAGTGACATGCATTACACTCTCATCTTCCAAGGATAATGTGCATGCAACCAACTCATAAATCGAGATAGATGACCCGAATCCAGATTCATGATGGTGTTGCATGAGAACAACTACCCCCTCTCAAAGGTTCCTTGCACCCTTAGTTACCACGCCTATTTCGTAACGGCTATACACATGGGCACGCAGGACTTTGAATATGACGAAAATACAAGGCATGGAGAAGGAAAGAACAACAACCAGTAATAGCCCCGCCCCGAGGCAGACCCTCGCTTATCGATCACTCGGATTCACTGCTCGGCTGTTGAAAAACGATCTAACCCTGTTCGAAATGTCCTTTCTTTTGGGGGGCTTGGGATTGGGGCATCTGGAAGAGAGATGATAAATTTCGTTAAGAGGAAGTTCGGAGAGAAGAGGGAAAATAAGAGATGTCTACCCCTTCTGGGACAGACTATGCCGTAGTAAAGGATGAACAATGTAGGTCGTTTTTTGGTCTTGCGTCTCGAATAGATTTCACATACGGATTGATGAATTGATCAAGGAGCAATTACGCCGAAGGCTCGAGGGAGAGGTGCCTGGAATACCGGGGGTTTGGTAGGGAATCATCAAAAAACCAGAACCAGAGAGTCTCCAACCGTTCAACAACCCGCATTCGCTGTGTATCACCTGGTCAGTCTTTTCCGATCCCACCCAAACGTTGTAAATCTTTAAAAGCCTATATTATTGATACAATCCTTGTCAAGGAGCAAAAATAATACAACTCTATGTATCCAGCCCTTGACTAAAGGAACAGAGGACAGGGAATAAGGATGACCCCTCGATGGTCCTGCGTTCAAGTGAGGGTCATTTCGAGGGCCTCCAAGGTTGGAGTAGGCAAGACAAACCATTCGCTGCCTGTGACATATTTTGTTGGTATTTATTTATTTATTTATTATTTTTTTTTGTGATAAGCAGTCAGGGATTCTGCAGCCGTCGGAGAACGCCTAGATTGAATGGGCCACGTTGACAACCTTGATGCCCTCATGATTTACCATACAGAGAGACTACTGCCATAATAAGTTAGTTTAATGTATACTCATTGCTGGCGAGGGTTACAGATACCTAGTCAAACCTTCTGTGGAGAGGTCCGTTGCCCCTCACCTTATTCTTCTTCGATGGGGTATCACTTGGAGCGTGGGTTCTTTGAGACCGTTGCTTCACAAGAGTATGAGACTAAGCCCATCGAAAATGAAATCTATTCCCTTCCACCCGACTTCATCCTAAGCGAGCATGCAAGGTTGGAAGAACAAAGGATCATGAAATCATAACTGAGTCATCAGTCTCATCCCCAAATAGCGCAACGGTTTTGAACTCGCAAAATATTGCACCAATCATCCTACCACCCCCGCACACCCGATCAAGGCGATGGCTGTGCCGATCTCCCTTTAGCAACGAATCAGAAATAATTCAACAAGAGAGCCATAGGCTCATAGATTCTCTGCGCACCACAAATATGGGTCTGTCTGGTTGTCTGTCACGGTAATCCCACTTGTCGAATAAAGTTGGAGGGAAGAGGAAGTGGTCATCCACTGGGCAACTTGCGGTGGCCACCACCAACGCCTAACATCAACCATCATTGGAGTCCTCAGCCTGGCTGATTGGTGAGTAAAAGCCCCGGCTTAGATAGACCATGCACTTGGTGGGCGATCCGCCACGGAAATGCCCGATTACAAGGAGAAAAGGAAGGGCCCAGATCACCAATCACCCAGGAAGATCGTCAGCACTTCGCGCTTTGATTTTCAGGTTGCAGCTTTTAGACTGGGTTTTTTTTTTTTGGTGCCCACGATAGTTTTGATCACCCGGTGTGCCTCCCTCATCGCCTCAGGCTGAGTAATTAGCACGGTTCTTTTTTATGTACGAGCTTGAGAGGCTGGGGGCTGGTTGGCTGTGCAAGATCCTCTCGTGTCCAGACCTCCCATCAGTAACTGGTGTCATCCCACGCCAGTGAGCGAATTGTAACGTATCACTGCTAAAACTCGCACTGTGCTCTTGAGAAAAGCAAAAAAACAAAAAAAAAGGGAAGACAAAGTGAAGCAAACTCAAACGGAATTGCGGAATTTGGGAGGACTCCGAGTCGATCTGCAAACAACTGTGCCTGCGGTGATTGTTGCCCATGCTCCTCCATAATGAAACCTTTATTATACCTACTCCTTGATACTGCATGCATACTTGTTTTTCTATCACACCTCCTCAAATTACGAAATCAATCATACACACACATAGCGAAGAAATTTTTCCAGCGAATATGGGATAGGTCTTCCAAGGACCATGAAGCGAGATCCTGCTCTTCCCTACCTTTTCTGAAATTTGACTTTAGTTTACTTCCTCCTTGCTTTTTAGGTTTTGAGCTCTGACACACAGAAATGACACGAGGAACGTGTGTTACATGTAGCCCTAAGCTATTACACTCCCTAGAGTCGGGGTTTGGGGAGTTTGTGCTCTGTGAGACAGGAAAGACACTTCCCTGCCACACTCCTTCCACTATGAAAACAGAAAAAAGAGTGTATCTACAGGGTGTAGCCTGTCCCTATACATTAGCAATGGCGTTTGTCTTGGAGTGGACCTTACTTGACTTCACATAATACCTTTTCTAATTAATCTCAACCTAACGGATCGATGTGTGGCCTTCAAAGCCCGTATTCAAGTGGTTCCCTTGTGATCACTACGTGGTCCGGAAATCAGCCCCATAATGACCTGTTCTTGAATGGTTGAAATGTTGGAAAGTAGTATCGGGATATGCATTTCCTTAACTAGGATTACCCCGGCCTACCTTAAAGTAAGCGCCCGCGTGAATTGGCCTGGAGTATTTCCGCCGTTGACAATTTTTTTAAGTATCCAATTGCCGGGGAGGGGGTGACGTATACTGGTCGGTCCAAATTTTGGACATGTTGATAGCCAAAGATATTGGCTGCCACATAGGAGGATATCATTGAAATTGGAGTTTGTATAGCGTGTATATAAAGTGAATTAACATATTCTCGAATGCATGCCAATCTACCGTTTTCTATATAAATGTTTTCTCCGGGGACCTTGTATGTATCTCGAATAGTATGATCAGTCGTCGATCTGAGAGAGGCTTTCCCCGGCCGAAGATAGTCTTAGGCGTCTAGGTCTAAACTTTCCAAAATCTGATCCAGTTTCTCCATGAGGATTTGATAATTGACTGCATCCTGTGTAAATTCATCCTCTGCAATCGCACCGTCCAAGGTTCTGATCACTGGTTCTTGGTTTGATGCACTTAGCATAGATTTGGGGGTTAACCCAGTTGTGGACTCATTCTGCGAAATATGGACTGCTTCGAGTCCGTTGTTTAATTTCTCAAGATGTTCGACGGCGTTATTCGCAGCTTCTGTCGGCTGTACCACTGTTTCCTCCATCATTTCTTCAATACCAGCGTCATCAAACCTTAGCCTAAATCGCTCACCAAGGTAGAACCGTATATCGTCCAGCAGCTCGATAGAATCCGTTTCCTGTCGTCCTTGGATGCGAGAAGCTGATTCCTGGATCAACTCCGCAAATTCAGGGGAATCAATGTGAGCCTCGAGCCGGTAGGCAAGGTACCGGGCTGCGAATTCCTCAAGTCGCTGGACTCGTGTCATCCACGCAGCACGAAGGATGGCGTAAATATCCAAGCTATCTTCTTCGATGCCGCGAGTCTTCGCAGCTTCTGCCTGTGATAGGTTTTCACTGCCAAGTGTACTGATAACAACGGCCGCTTTGGTTTTGAGTTTCTCAACGAACAGCATATCTGCAGCAAAAAGTACATCAACGGCAACCTCTAAAGGGAAATCGGCCCTTTCAGTGTAGAGGAATGTAAGTACGATCTCTAGAACCTCTGGGGAGCAGTCTAGCGGAATGATGTGTAGATATTCTCCCTTATGAGCCTCACGAAACGGGGAACTAAACATCTTTTGAAAGAACTCAGACCGTAGAAGCATTGCCCTATGGCAAGGGAATAGAGTTGACTTCGGGGCCTCTGCTGGAGTATTGGAAGGGCAGGCTGGACTGATTGGAAGGGAAGTATACTTAGTGTCCTCGGCTAGGCCGCCAGTGTTAAGACTGTCCACATTATCCCCAGGAAGTTCATCGGCTTGAAGCAGCACATCTGCATAGATAGCATTGCTGTGTTCCCACTTGACGTCGGCTGCCTTGGATGTGTCAACCACTATCTTATTCCCGAGGACATTTGCACGGAACCATTCTTCTAATTGATCTCTTCCCTTTGTGATCTCCATTGTCCGTCTTTGTCGCGCTAGCCTTCTATCACCACTATCGATTATACTGTCCAAGAGAGTATTGATTTCTAGATGTTTCGCAATTTTGTGAAGTCCCTCAAAAACCTCTGATTCGGTATAACCTGTTCCTGGCCCGCTTCTCAATTCCCGGGGAGGTTCCCCCAAGTATAGGTATCTAATGGCCGTTCCAAAGGCTTGCGGAGGTATAGTGCTGGGAATATTGCATGTTGCAGTCTCTGGAGCGGCAGCTAATTTTGCGCAAAAATAAGGGGACCTTGCCGCTAAGAGAAATTTGTGTAAATGTAGTGATTCATCAACTGCTGTCACCGTGATGTCGGAAGTTTTGGGTTGATCGCGAACGAGGAGCGATGACAAATGGGCAGCTAGAGGCTGGAGAGGATCACTCGACTTGGAATAGTCATATTCGAGCAGTAGGTTTCGAATGCGGTCATTCAACGCATTATATAAACATCTATCGGGGGATGTCAGCATCAAGTCAGAAGAAGAATGGTAAACCAAGAGAATGAGCCCCTCCATGATAAAAGAAAAGAAGTTCAAGGGAAGAGTACCTTTCCCCTTGAAAAGTATCTCGTTCGCATAGTGCTCCAGACTCAAGGAGAAGCTGAACAACCTCAAAATGCCCACAAAGACTCGCCTTTCGGAAAGAAGTAGATTTTTTTGCTAGTTACTAAATCGCCCAACGTGCATGGCGCAGGAATAATGCAGATAGAAAATCACTCACCAGAATCAAGGGGGTGTAGTCATAAAGATCTCGCGCATTAATATTGACTCCCTCGGTGATCTTCTCTTGACAAACCTTTAGATCCCCCTTGCGGCAAGCATCGCAGAGTGCCCGAAATGGCTCGCTGAGATCAAGTGGGTTGTCATCTTGAATGGTGCCCTCCTTGATGAGCTCTTGCTCATGATGGAGGCTAATCTCTAATTGATCTTTACGCAAGACCGTACGGTCCCCCATTGTCAGGAATTCGGATTATTTTGGGGGTTGCAGCGTGGTTCTGCAGGTCTCCTCAACTGAGATGCAGCAGAAGTGCGGGACCCAAACGAAGATTGACTCTAGAAACAACGGTTGGTTGGCTAACATGGTTAAAACTACCTAGCTCACAATAACTAAGCAATGATGCCATTACAGTGCTTATCGATAAGTATATATCACGTGGATTAGGCACCTTGGCTGGTGTCATGATCAAGGAGAAGTGACGGAAGGAGGCGAGATTGGGATGGACTCCTTGCAGCGGGGAGGGGAGCTATATATGAATATTATGGTTTGTTGAGATAAATAAATGGGGATAATAATTTGATTCAGACTATCTCCTGCAGCTCAGTGATAGATTTCATAATAGGAAGAACAAGTGTTATGGTTTTCCTTATCCAACTATTCTGCAGGTGTTAAAGTGGTAATTATTCTCTACACCGCCTCATATTCCACCGCCTGCTGGATACAGATAAGGGCCATGGCATCCAGCGTTGCTCAGCAACAGGACCCATTCTAAACATCAAGAGCCCTGGGCCTGCTTGCATACCTACTTCTTCAAAGCTTCAACCTCACTTTATGATCTGCCAACTCTTGCCGGCTACTAACCAAACAGGTCGAAATCTACCCACATCCCAATCACCAATGAACTAGGATACAATTATTATCCAACCTCTCACCCTCTATATCCGACACAACCGTTACGCTGGCCTGTGACTCCAGCTTTCCTCCCCAGTAGCAAGCCAAAATGGCGATCGCATTGGCGGAGGCCGATAAGTATGAAGTTCTGGAGAAGATCGGTAAGCGCTGCTTTTCACTACATTTCTTCGGCTTTTCAGCATAGACCAGTGAGCTAATTTGTCTAGGTTGTGGGTCATTTGGGATCATTCGCAAAGTGAAGCGAAGGACTGATGGATTTGTAAGGCTCGGTTTCTTCTCCATGGTAATTAATGAATGCTTACATGGGGGGTTCATGTATAGATACTATGTCGCAAAGAGATCAACTACATCAAGATGTCCCAGAAAGAGCGGGAGCAGCTGACCGCCGAATTCAATATCCTCAGTTCACTCCGGCATCCAAATATAGTCGCATACTACCACCGTGAGCACCTGAAGGCGAGCCAAGATTTGTACCTGTATATGGAGTACTGCGGTGGTGGGGACCTTAGCATGGTCATTAAGAACCTCAAGAGAACAAACAAGTATGCAGAAGAGGAATTTGTTTGGCGCATTCTGTCACAGCTAGCAACAGCACTATATCGCTGCCATTATGGAACAGATCCAGCAGAGGTGGGCACAAATGTGCTTGGGCCGACCCCCAAACCCTCAGGGCTCAAGGGAAAGCAAGCTCAAATGACGATTCTACACCGGGATCTCAAGCCAGAAAACATTTTTCTCGGCACCGACAACACGGTCAAGCTGGGCGATTTCGGTCTATCTAAAGTGATGCACTCACATGACTTCGCGTCTACTTATGTAGGAACGCCTTTTTACATGTCTCCTGAAATCTGTGCTGCTGAGAAATACACCTTGCGTTCGGACATTTGGGCGGTTGGTTGCATAATGTATGAGCTCTGCCAAAGAGAACCTCCCTTTAATGCGCGGACACATATCCAGCTCGTACAAAAGATTCGGGAGGGCAAGTATGCTCCTTTGCCTGACTTCTACTCTTCTGAGTTGAAGAACGTGATTGCAAGCTGTCTCCGTGTCAATCCCGACCATCGTCCTGACACTGCCTCATTGGTTAATTTGCCCGTTATACGCCTAATGCGCAAGGAAAAGGAGATAACAGATTTGTGCAAAACTGTCCGAAAACGGGAGGAGGCAGCGGTGCAGAAGGCAAGGGATGTGGAAGTGGCCTTCTCCAAATTCGAGAAGGAAAAACAACAGATTAAAGCAGATATTGAGAACTCTGTACGCCGAGAGTGGGAGGTCAAGGCAAGGCTGGAGATTGATCGCCAGGTTCAAAACGAACTCGATAGACTTCGCAAGAAATTTGAATGCGAGGTTCAAGAACGAGTCCTTTTGGAAGTTGAAAAGCAGAAGCGAGCTGCGATCATCCGCGATGAATCTATTCTTCGATCCAGCCGAAGCTCCCAGTCTTCTACGAGTAACAGCGACAACACGGACTACCCTTCGAGTACCGATATCAGCCAGCTATCATTGGAATCTCCTTCAAGTAAAGGGAGCAGACCATCAAAGAAGGAAACGCGTACCCCATTCAATCGCTCTAAAACAGTCGTTGAATCGCCTATGGATGTCCAAATGGCCGAGCCATCTCCGATTTCAATCGCGTCTCTTTCTTTATCGCCACGTCGAACCTCAGCGACCTACTCTGGCAAGAATATCTTTGCTGAAGTTGAACGACCACGAACTAAGTGGGAGAACACACTGGCCTATTCTGACGATGACGACGATACACCGGATCTACCTTCACCAACACGTCCCAAAGTCAAACCAGACCCTTTCAAGGCACCAGCTCGTCCACTACTTCGTCAAAATACAGCTGCTTTAATGCAAAAATTGAGTACTCAACCCCCTCTTTTCCCAACCAATCCATCTAGGTTGCCCCAGGTCTCGGCTAGCGGCCAGCCAGAAAGCCACACACGAGAAAGCAAGTCCAGATCGCCTCGGCGCTTGTCTAAAATCCCTTCATCCGCTAACCTAGCTGCTGATGCTGGATCCCCAACTCGTAAGAGCGCTACAAAACAAACCCTTTCATCATCGAAAGCCAATGGTGGTGGCGAGGAGATGTTCAAAGCTGTGATGCAGCGAAACATGGGTGGCAGGACATTGGTGGAGCTGGCACAAGCACGCGCGGGGGGTCGTCCGATTGATGATTTCAAGCGTTGTGCTAGTGACTCTCGTACTACAGCTTGCTTGGTTGCTCTAAAATCCTCAGATCGTGATCCACCCGCTGTGTGGGATCCAGAGAGAGACGAGATGCCGAGCCCTTTCCTAGCCCGTGGAAGGAAGGTCATCCGGAACTTGAGGTAGACCTGGCTGTCAGAATTTATAGACTGTGGTCCTTCTCAGGAATTGCCCAGTCCCATAACGCTTATCGCATCCGCATTTGTACGTGGCTACTTAGCTTTCCTTCTTCACTGGTTGATCCGTGAACGAAGAAAAACTTGCAGGTATCTTGCCGCCTGATACCTGTCCCTACTTTACGGTTTAATAATTGCTACATTTTTGGAGTTACGGCCGGGTGGAATACATTTCATTATTTTCGAGATTTTCTCTGTTTTTCCCGTTGAGAGCAAAAGACCATGCAAGTCATGGCGCAATGATGCATTTCCTTGAATAGTTGCATCTTTGCTAGGGTTTCCTTCTCCCACTGCGATACAGCCTCATATTTTTCATTTTCCTTTGTTTAACGCAGTGATGATCCCCAAGATCCCCCTTTCTTCCATGCAATATTGTAAGCTATTTGCATTTGTCCCCTTTTTGAGTCTACCTTGTCTATTCTTGGTACATGTGGCCCGAGCGTCTAATGTATAGACGAACCGATTTTTTTTTCTTCTTCTCAAACATGTTTGCTTTGTTCTAAGACTGCTAGACTCGTTTCGCTCTTTTTCAATGTGTACATTTCCTTTTCATTCTGATCCAGCTCCTTTTGGTGTTCTACAGAAGGCGTTAATATGACCGGTCTTGGGTTATTGGCCTCTCCTAAAAATGGATGGATTTTTATCTGTATGTACGTTTGTACCTACGCATACTGATGTGCTATGGCTAGGCCATATAGTTCCTTGTTTCAAGCGTGCGATATGCTACATAGCAAAGCTGAAGTGAAGATTCAAATCAAATCCTTGGAAACTTGGAAATTCAGTAAAATCTTCATTGCGCGTTCTACTACCTGGTACATTGACTCGGGTCTATTGTGTATGTATCCTCCACATGATCCAGCATGGGGGGGGGCGGCAATATCGAGAAATCAGGGAGTAAAGTACCTAGGTACCTAGGTAAGTAGTAGTAAATACTCCTGTGTGGGATTCTCGAGTGACCCTAGACCCCCTTGATAAAGTATTCCCACTCTAGTTAGAACGTCTGATATATATTGGGTACTTTCCGCCTACTAGTATACCCTGGTCTACGTGGGAGTATGTATTAACTATATGCCGTGCATGTATATATACACACACCTACCCAATATTGGTAAACCCCATGACACCAAAAGGAATCATGAAGTTCCAAATTATTACTCCATCAAGTTTCTTCTTCCATTTATTGCCGTCTCGAACGGGATGCGACCTCGTTTTTTTTTGGCTTTCATTTTTTTTTCCCTTTCTTCTTCTTTTCTCTTCTCTTCTGAATACGAAATTATTTATCTGATGACATATGTGCAAAAAAAATATACTTCCTATTACTATTTATCACCCAATAGTTAAGAGCTTCCTTTATTATACCTGTGTACAGTATTTATAAGGTATATACCCTAATATTAAGGTGATACCTCGGTACCTATTGTCTACATATGTTATTTTCCAAGTAGGTTGTATGTATATGTGTGCAACCTTAATTTTCTCTTCCCTATTATCGTGATCCTCTGCCTGCCTCTCACTACCTTATATATATAAGGTATACTGTATAAAAAAGAGGAAAAAATAAAAACTATTATCCAAAAAAAAAAAAAAAAACTCTAAAAATTTATTCATTTATTTATTGTCTTTCCAAATCTTTTCTAATAACAATGTCGTATGTCGTGACCGTTATGTAGGAGGGAAGGGGGGGGGGGGAAGCAAATTTCAACTTTCTTAACTTTATTGACTGCTGACCCCTGCTTCTATGGCTTATTTATATGTATATCGTTCAATGATATCTACATTTCCCGTGCTTCGTGGGGGGGGGGGGGGGTGACTTCAATCTACTATTGGAGAGATTATTTACTCTTCTCTCTCTCTCTCTCTCTTTCGGGGTGTGTCTGTATGTATGTATATAGGCGGGCCCTAGAATCTTTTAACATAGCATAGACAATAGGTGGATAATTTTCTAAGTGGGTTATCCTATGAGGGATAAGAATTAGGTACCTAGGTAGTACTTAGTCCACATGACGCGGTGATGAGAATTTTATACTGAACTACCTCGAAATGAATGGATGGAGAACTTTGGTCGATCTCCAATAATGATTTTATAATATGGTTACATTGACCTTATTATTATTATTATATAATGTACTAGGATAAAGAGAGGGAAAGAAGAAGTGTTAAATTAACGAAAAAGAATTTTGTTTTTTTCCAATCAAGCTTCTTCATCCTCGACTTCTTCAATCTGAACGGTTTTGAGCTCCTGGTTAAACCGTCTCTCCTCTTCTAGTAGCCTTTCCTGGTCGTCTCCATCGGCTGCAGCGCCAGTTGCATTTGCGGGATTCCGGTCTTTACCCATAGTCTCCGCGGTTGAAGCAGTATACCCTGCTCTCTCCAGACTTTCCAATTCATCCGGCTCCAATAGCTTCCCTTGGCCTCGTATTGCATCCTGCTTCGCTCGAACCGCCGTGGGGACGAACTTTTTGATTGCTTCCTGCCGTAGATCACGGATTTCTGGCTTCGCTTCGTAAACAGTCCTCGCCTCCGTCACAGGAGGTCGTGCCGGGAGGGCATGAGAGCCCTGAGCACCAGATCGGCCCTCGTTGCCTACATCTGCCTCTCTTCGCTTCTGGTATTCGCGCGGGATAGGCGGAGGGGTATCTCGTGGCATGGGTATCCTTCTGACGTCCTCATCCGTGTCACTGCTCTCACTCCCCGGGTCTCCATGCCTATCCCTTCTCCTTTTACCAAGTACCCCGCCATCCCCACGTTCTCGAGGGTGACTACCGGAGTCCCCGCGCCTGGGATGAGAGCTCTCGAATTTGGGTGCCTTATCACCAAGAGCTTCTCGAGCTTTCTGGACGGCCCGCAGATCCCGTTCCAATGCTTCTAAAAGCTGCTTCTCACGTGGTCGTAAGCCTTGCCCCGACTGTTCCATTTCCTTGAAATCATTGATCTGCCGCTGGATGCGCTCTGGATTGCGACGGGCTAGTTTCTCATTTCGCCGTGCTAGCGCTTCGGCCTTGCCCTTTTTTAGACTCTTTTGCTTTTCCAGTTTTCGCTGCGCCATCGCAGGATTTACGGAACGTTCTTTGTCTTTCGCCATTATGATTGTCTATTGTTCGGTCTTGTGTCGTCTCGTCTGTTCTTCCCTATTTTTTTTTTTTTCTTTTGCCGTCCTTTTTTTTTTTATTTTATTTTTTGAGAGTCCCTCCCTGGTGGTACGGGGATCTTCGATTGGGCTTCGCAAGGGCGAGCCCACCCAAAAGATTGTGAGATACAGCAAGGTTCAGCTAGTAGAACGGACGAAAACGATGTGAGGACGGGATTTTCGGCACTAATTGAGTATTCCTTTGAGCCTATTGAACGACTGGGGTACGGCGTCAGTCAGGGACTTTCGTATCTCCGTTCTATGACACAAAAAGCAGGGCTTATTTAGGAGGGGTAGCGGGGAATGCCAAAGATTCCTGCAGCAAGCTAAACCGGCGTGAGGGGAGATTGGAGAAAGCTCACAGGCTGACAGTGAGGTAAGCTGCAGGTAGAAAAGAAAAGCGCCCACTATCGGATTGATCCTCCCCGAGCGTGGGACCTCACCAGACCCAATAAAATTCCTAAAACATAGGTGTAGGGCTCCTGCCTCACAGGTTGGGCAGCGGAAGTTTAGGTAGATGGACCGAGAATGGAGATACGCGAGAAATTGGCAGTACCGGCTGCAGACAAGTCAGAGGCGATTGGAGAAGCGTCAAAAGCGGTAAATCCGGGGATTGAAATTCAGCCGTTGATTGGAAGAGAATAGATAGATTGAGGCGATTAATTTGACGAGGAGGATTTCAGTGGCAGACGCATTGGCATAGAGCTGAACCAGGTCAGAGGGGAGACGGTAGGGTAATCGTAATGCGGCAAACGAGAGCAAGAGAGAAAGGCGGTGGATCATTGGATGAGTTTAATCATATGCGGAACCAAACAGATCCAGAGCTGAGCATAGTTGATGTTGATGGGGGTTCATTATAACTGTGAGAGGGTTAGTTAGGTACATATATGGATTGTTATTATTATTATTGTTATTATTATTGTTTTCGGGAAAGTAGAGAAGGAGATTGAAGGACAAGGACGAGGAGGAGGACCATCTGTCATCATCGAATCATCCCATGATGGGGATAAGTTAATTAGAAGAGAGTCTAATTTCTAAACTATCACCCACTGCACTTTAGTTATGCCTCCAATCTTATTTCATTCTCGTATTTCATTTAGATATCTACTCTCACTTACTCACTTACTCTCTCTCTCTCTCTCTCTCTCTCTCTCTCTCTCTCTCTCTCTCTCTCTTCTTACACACACACACTCTCTCTCCTCTTTCTCTATCCTTTCTCCAGCTTATATTTCTTCTTCTTCGCTTTCTCCCCTTGTCCGTGTTTGCGATCTCCTACAAACCACCATCAGCATCCCTGAAACGCCTCATCGTTAGTTGTGCCATTATTTCTCTCCCCTCCTTCTCATCGTTAGGGGCAAATTTTGACCGATTCTATCCTCCCTCTCTCTCTCTCTTCTCCGCCAGTGTAACCCCGACATAATATCATTATTATTGTCCACAAGACCGAGTCGCCGCGGCTGCTTTCCCTTTTTCCCCTTTTCCCTTTTTGCCTCTTTATTGTTGCGGTTTCTTTGCCGCTGGTAATAAAATCCATTTGTTTCTCCATCCTCCTCCCCTGTGCCCTCCATTTCCCAATGATATCTTAATCGCGACAGGGGAATTTTCTTCCGCCTTCTTTTATCCCCTTCACTCTCCGTCACGTTTACTTTTCTCAAGAAAAGAAACTTTTCTGTTGGTTTTGTGTTGATCTGATTCCTCTTCCTTTCTTCTTCTTTTTTGTTTTCCCATTCAATTTCCCCTCCTCTTTCTCGTCTTCCCCATTTCCTTCCTCCGGCTCCACCTCTCCGTCCGCGCCGCTGCCACACCCACACCCACACCCCCATCCTTTCTCCATTCGTCTCGGCTATTATCATCATGAGCTTCGGTCCGTTTAATCTCAACACATCGAGATCGGCCGGCACTTCCTAGACTCCTGTCGCGGTTGGAGCATGTCTCGACCGAGACCAAATGTCCGTATCAACCTCGATCCCCGACACTTCTCTTGGCCTCACGTCCTCCGAGATCCAAATCCTCCGACAACAACAGCAGATTGCTCTTCAGGGTGGGCATGCTGCCAATGGGATATCTCGGGGCAGAGGAACCGGACGGACCAGCAACTCCAGCTCGCGCGCTGCGAGTGCTGCCAGCAGTCATGGCCGATTACTATTAGACCCTATGAGTCTTCGGGCCCTTTCGCATCAGTTAGATGGATTACAACAACAAATTCATAGCCGGATCGAATATGTACGTCTTTCTAGATGCAACCCCTCCCCATAAATTTCTCTTTCCCTCTGCTTTCTCCCATTGAGTCCCAAATACTTGGGGTTAATGTGGATTAGCGCCCGCCCATCACTTCTCGGATACGATACTTGTTCTTTATTCTAATGTATCATCTCTAACAAATAATAGCTGGAAGAGCAAATGCAACTCTCTATCCAGAATAGCTGTGACCGGGCAGGAAATGTCATTTGCAATGCGGATGCAGAAATCGCCCGAACCCGTTCAATATTGGCCTCAATTGACGATCTGGAGAATGAACTCGCAAAGATTGGACATATTAGGGAAATCGTGAAAGCCTACCGCGGGCGAATAGAAAGCTTAGACCAGCGTCTCGACCAAGCCGCTCGCCGACGTCGCTGACATGGAGTGCTAGCTCTATTCTATCCCCCATATAGTGCAAGACTTATTCACCGCCGCTCAACTCACTACCCGTATAATACCCCTCTCACATAACCTATTTTCCGAATTCAATTTATACGCCCATACCTCTGTTGCCACTTGAATATTTGGGTGTTCACCATTCGATTGACGCCCTTATGACTCTGTTCTTTTACCCTCATCTCCAAAATTCCAGACAATGCTTGGGACCCTCGATAGGGCAAAGCCGCAGGACGATTTAACTCTATGATGGCTACGACACTTAAATCACATAAAACCCAAAAGGGAAAAAGATAATTTTTTCTTATATCTCAAATGATTAAAAAAAAAAAAAAGAAGCCAGCGACACTCGCGTGCCTATATACCATATCTGTCCCCACGGACCCTGTGTTATTACGACGATGCAGCCTTAATTGCGCTCTTTAACTCGGATTTACATCAATGAAACGCTTGAAATGGAAATATTGCCTTGACGAATTTTTTTTTATTTTTTATTTTTGTTTTTTTGTTTTGGAGAGGATTGTTGTTCAAAGATTGGGATACCTGCCTCACGGCTATTTTAACTTTCCAGAATTTGCCATATTGAAACAAATCAATCAATAGGGCGGGAGCCTTTTCGTGTTGATAGCGTCGGATCGGAGTTGTTTTCATTTTTTTTTTTTTGCGGCAACCCGGGAGGTTTTGTTTTCCCTGTAGTTACTTGACACGGCGAATTTTTGTTTCTGGTGGAAACTAATTGTCTGTCGCTTAACCCAGTCGGCCCTCATTTTGTGCTGGCGGCCAACCCCCCTTCAGGAACTTGATGGTGTTACACTTAAATGCATATCATTCTTAGGATACTCTAATACCTAGAGAGCATCTTCTCCACCATAGGATTATATATGATATCAATGATGTTATAGAAACATGGCATTGGGCAGTAACATAGAGCAAACCCTACAGATACCGGATATGTTTCTGTTGCGAGGAGAAAGATCCCTTAAATGGAAAAGGCATCGCAGACAGTGTTATTCAATTCAGGCTTCATCAAAGAGCTTTTGGATTTTCCTTGTTCAGCCTTTTTTTTTTGGACCTACATCCTGTTAATGGCGTCCCCTCCTTCCGACCAGCCTTAGAAGTTTGCGTCCCTTTCGGTGTCTGATCGGCAAGCTCGATTGCTTAACCTCCTTAAGCTTTTTATCGGAGCGAGTTCGGCTGTTCAATCTTTCATCGACGAGATAAAAATCAGGATATAAGGGACTCTTCTGCCAACCATGGATATGTCGCACGATGTGCCTGTAAAAATAGTAAGAGGCGAGGCTTAGAAAAGCTTAAAATTATTATTAGGCCCTTGCTGGTAGAGATATTGGAAGATGGACGGGAACGGGGGGGGGCAAACAAGAAGAAAAAGCCCTAGACGAACTATAGGAGGTCAAGTTGAGATAGCTGAGACTTGTTGATTATTATTATCTTCTTTCTTCTTCTTCTTCTTCTTCTTCCCCTCCGTCCTTTTATTCTTATTTTCGGGGTTTCCACGTGCTGTGAGCTTCTTGCTACGCTTTTCGGTCTGAGGAAAACGCTTCTCTGTTCCGCAAGTAGTGCAGCGAACAACCCGCACATCAGCCCATGGTTTTTTGGACCCTCGGCTCAAATTCTGAATCTCCTGTGTACAGTTGGTCCCAGGGATTAAAAGTATATCGCAGCGTTTGCAAAATGACCTCTTCTGTTCAATAGGGAGTCGAAGCTGTGACTTTAAAGATACCCCGCGCATTTGAGATATGAAGATTCGAGAAAGCTGTGGGAGAGGTCCCTGCTGAACAGGTTGATCCCTTTCAACAACTTGCGACCTCTTTTCGGAAACAGCACTAGAGCCAAACAGTGGCACGGTTTCGCCTGTGTCTGACATTATTTTTGGGCTTGCGCCATTTGCGGTGGTATCAATGTCTGGAGCACCATGGTTCCTGGCTGTGGACTGTAGGTATGTGGCCGCTTGGTATAAGTAGGCGAGTCGTGAACGTAGATGGCTATTTACTCCCCCACCGGATCCTTTTTTGCCCTTCGCCTTCGCCTTCGCCATCGTGGGAGGGTGAGTTTGGCAAGAAATAAATACTTCGCATCTGAAAATAATAATAATTACTCAAGCGTGGCGATCCGGAGCTAACCAAAAACAGCGAAGTAGCAGCATATGAATGACTAATATACCACGTGACCTGCTGCCTGCTGAACATCTTTCTTGCATCCCTCGCGACTGTCATCCATTTCTTTGACCCTCCTCATCTCTCTCCTCTACCACTCCGACCTTCCCCATTTCCAATTCATCCTATATCATTCAGGAAACGGCATCCCCATCTTATTCTGAATTGACTTCCGTACCCCATCCCAAAATTTTAACTTATTTACCTTGCAAAACTAGGATCCTCAGGCTTCGGTGCTCTGAGACCAACGCGCGCCTGCAGTATCCAGAGTTTTCGTCTTGTTCTTTCCTTTTCTTAACCTCATATTATCACGCCAATATTCATCAACATGTCTCACGAGGAAGATCTTATTGACTACTCCGACGAGGAGCTTCAGACCACTGACGCTGCTGCCACCGCTGCTGCCCCCGCCTCTAATGGCGCTCCGGCTAAGAAGGGCGATCTGACAGTGACTGGTGGCCGTCCGGACAAGAAGGGAAGTTATGTCGGTATTCACTCGACCGGTTTTCGCGACTTTTTGCTCAAGGGAGAACTTCTTCGTGCTATCACCGATTGCGGTTTCGAACATCCTTCGGAGGGTTAGTCCATCACATAATTCTTTCCCAGTATCCTCCCTCCATTGCTCCATGTTTCAACGTCCGTCCATCCCGCCGGAAAGAAAAAGTCGCATCTGGTCATATATTTCGTTCGGGCTTGCGGGCGGCATGAGGATATCTATTCAGGATATCACGAGACAAAATAGCGCCCCATTGGAAAGTGCTCCTGCGGCTCCTGTCTGTCGCATCATTGCTTCTGCAAAATTCGGCAAAAACTGTGACATTTTTGCCAAGATCCCCAGCCAGTTGTTTGCTGCAATTCTGGGCATATAATGGTGTGCTTCTGGAGACAGGGGACCACAGTTTCCGGGACGGTAAACGTCTTCGTGCCGCCCGCAGAGAGCTCTAGGTGAATAAGGCTCTCCGCTTGCACCAGAAACGAAATGCTGGTCCATTCGGATTCGCACTTCATTTTGAATGGTGAAAGCAAAAATTCGGTATCCTTTGCCTTAATCGATAGATCGAGGGATGGACGGACCTTGGGACGCGGGTTCCTTTTCTCTTTTTCAAGTATTATGGAGCGAATACAAGTCTAACATACCCTGCCGCCTCACCATAGTCCAGCAAGTTTGCATTCCGACCGCCATTTTGAACGTTGATGTTCTTTGCCAGGCTAAGTCTGGTCTCGGAAAGACTGCTGTGTTTGTCTTGACCACACTTCACCAACTAGAGCCTGTCCCTGGAGAGTGCTCTGTCCTGGTTATGTGCCACACCCGTGAATTGGCATACCAGATTAAGAACGAATATGCTCGCTTTAGCAAATATCTCCCCGATGTGAAGACCGCTGTATTCTACGGAGGTACCTCCATCCAAAAGGATATCGAGGTTTTGTCGAACAAAGACACCTATCCCAACATTGTTGTTGGTACTCCAGGACGTTTGAATGCTCTGGTTCGTGAAAAGAAGCTTTCTCTGCGCAATGTCAAGGCTTTTGTTCTTGATGAATGTGATAAGATGCTTGATCAGATCGGTGGGTCTCTCCTTGAGATGTCCTTTTTAGAGTTTCAGCAAATAGTCCTAATACTTACCTAATTTGTTTCCTTAGATATGCGCCGCGATGTCCAGGAGATTTTCCGTGCCACCCCCGCTGACAAGCAAGTCATGATGTTCAGCGCTACCCTCTCTCAGGAGGTTCGCCCTATTTGCAAGAAGTTCATGAGAAACCCCCTGGAGGTTTATGTGGATGACGATACTAAGCTTACCCTGCATGGTTTGCAACAGTACTACATCAAACTTGATGAGGCAGAGAAGAATAGGAAGCTGAATGAGCTTTTGGATAGCCTTGAGTTCAACCAGGTCATCATCTTTGTTAAGAGCACAATTCGTGCAAACGAGCTTGACAAGCTCCTCCGCGAGTGTAACTTCCCAAGTATCGCAGTGCACTCAGGTGTAAGCCAGGAAGAACGGTAAGATAGTTTTGCTCTGCTCTGACGTCGAATTATGCCACTAACAGAAGACTATAGTATCAAACGCTATAAGGAATTCAAGGAGTTCAACAAGCGCATCTGTGTCGCCACTGACGTCTTTGGTCGTGGAATCGATATCGAGCGTATCAATCTCGCCATCAATTACGATTTGCCCGCGGATGCAGACTCTTACCTGCATCGTGTTGGCCGCGCTGGTCGTTTTGGTACTAAGGGTCTCTCCATCTCGTTTGTCAGCAGCCCCGAAGATGAACAGGTTCTCAAGGATATTGAGAAGCGGTTTGAAGTTGCTCTCCCGTAAGTTTATATTAAATCTCCCAAGCTATCCTACCAAATGTGCGTGAATAGAAACTAATAACTCCTTGCTTTGCAGCGAGTATCCCGAGGGTGGTGTTGATTCCAGCACTTATATGGCATAAGTGATTGATCTAGTGTTACTGTTATCTGATTCAACCAAGTCTGTATCTTGTGATCTTGACTTTTTTGCCTCCTCCTTTTCCTCTTATTTATTTTAGTTGTTTTTATTTTTTTTTTTCTTTTGGCGTGATGGTTCGGATGTAATGTGTCTAGTTGCTTTTGCTCAGGCATTTATTGGCATGGGGAATGGATGGGAGACATCGGGGACGAAAAGTGAACCGGCAATATGTTTTATCAGTAGATGTCTGCAATTCATACTTCCCTGAAATCTCTTCTCTCTTGAATGCTGATAAGTTTCTTCGTGGCAACGTTCATAGATTAACATTGGGTAGGCACGGCGAGGCAGCGTGCTGTTAGTAGACTTCTGTCATGCTCCCATAGACGATTAGGAGTCACTGTACTTCTCGGCTCTTGATACCTACGTACTTTTGTTCGCCTGAGGTCAAGACGGCCTAGGAGAAATCAGGAGAAGCATACATGGATACGAGAGAAACCATTTATTGTCAGAATTCAGGATAATCATAACACCTTGTCTAACAATACGGTTTCTTCAAGTCAGTCACATACCTACCTACCTATCACGTACCTAACCTACTGAGGTAGGTACCCAACTCCACGGCCAATGGGATGAATAAAGAGTCAACGAGCCAACCGACTGACCTTCCATTCCATGTTGAACTGTTCCTAGGGATCACCCCATACTTCTCCATCATAATGATTTCCTTTCTTTCCTCTTCCTCTATGTGTTGTTTCCGTTTCATGCCCATTTCACGAGTACGATATGGATATTTCTATATATAAAGGTAGAGAGAGAGAGAGAGAGAGAGAGAGAGTAAGATACGCAAGGTACCTAGAGAAGGGGCTGGCGGCAAATCAATTGAACTATCAAACTATCAAACAATCAAGCAATCAACTGCCCAATCAACCAATGCTCCTGAACAATTGGCAGGTACCTTGGGTACCTACCTAGGTACCCGGGTCATGTATATGTTTAATTACGAATAAATTACTTGTTAGAGAATTTGGATCAGTTAACTCACAACAACCTCCAACCTCCACTACTTAATATTACCTAGGTACGAAAAAAAAAAAAGAGGAGTAAGGACCCAGAATTGAGTCTGTCCATGAATCGTTTTTTTAAAAGCAAAAGAAAAAAATCATTATTGCTTATTCCCTCTCTATTCACTTTCTCTTCACGGACTGGATCATCTCACACGAGAAAATTTTAAGCCAGTAGACAAGCAAAGCAAGAAAAAGGAAATAATAATACGAATACTAATTCTAAGACGCGACGGGGGAGTCTGGGGGCCGCTGATCTTCTTATTCGCAAATCCTGATTTTTGATGCACGTTGTATGTTTTGTTGGTACCTATGTATGCAGTACATGGTACCTGACTGAATGAATTATTCACCTAAGCAGGGGCACACTGGCAGAGGCTTTTTTGCTTTTTTTTTTTTTTTCGTCTAGACAAGAATTGAGTTTTTCCTCTCGTTCCAGGACTCAAGAGAACAACAACACATGAGGAAGGGTAGAAACACGAGCTTTTTTTTTTTTTGCTTTTTGTGTTTCCCCCTGGCCCTTCTTCAACGACCGGTAAGTAATAAGATGAAGTCAGAGGCGTCAAAGTTTTTTGGGTCGAAAGGGGGGAAAAAAAGCATAGAAAAAGAAAAGAAACAAGGAATCGGATCGCGACGGAGAAGACCGTAGTTGCCCTATGCCAAATAGGTAGTAGTGACTACCTATAGTAAGTAAGGTACATGCCTAGGTACCTACCTAAGTTACGTGGTGGAGAGAGGATTTTAGGTTCAACTTAGTGTGTATAAGGCAATGTGCATATCAAGGCAGTCAATCAATCGGATTTTTAAGTAGTTATTATTGTTCTTGTTCTTGTGATAAAATTCAAGTTGCCAGTTAACTAGCTAATTAGGTAGTTGACTACAATTAGGCAGCTGCTAGGTACTCCGTACCCGACATGATCATTGCATTGTTTTTTTATGACTGGTGTGAAACTTGGGGGTTTAACGGTCGTCGATGGTAGGCTGAAGGCTAAAATCTGGGGATATAGGAGGTAGTAGCAAAAGAGAAGAAAAGAATGCACCTGAGCTCCTGGGGTGTCTGTTTCGTCTCACTCAGAACTTAATCAGAAGACCTAAAGGTAGGTAGGTAGCGAGTTAGTACCTGTAACTTTGTCCTCCCAACGTAAATGTCCGCAAACGGACCGGGAAGGAATAACCAAGTACCTAATTAACTACCTTCATACCTCTTCTACTCTCTCTGTATTACTTCGTAGCCCAGTCCGTAACTACCTACACAATGGTAGGTAGGTGGGTAGGTGGGTTGCATTGTCCATTCTACTTAACCTCCATCCGTCCACCTTGAGCACTTGTTACGATTGACAATAGATTGTATTATGTTTATAAACTAATTGTACAATGCATACCGATGCGGAGGGTATATCTTAGTCGGCTATTATTATGTGGTAGGCAACTTGGCTAGTCAGTCATCCGCCCCCATTCTGTGCACAGTCATGGTTGGTACTCTGTCCGTACTACCTCGTTAGTCAGTCTGGCAGTTGATAGCCTGTTGTACCTTAGTTATTGATGATGATGATGGATGATGCAGGGCTATCTTAAAATTTTTCGTTCCACACCTAATTGATTATCGAAGGATGTGGATGCAAGTCAATCTGCCATCCCGGAGGGCGGTGCAGTCAACCAAGTTAATAAACAAATCAAGTTAGCTCGGAACTAGGTGGGTACAGGACGTGGTAGCCTACCTACCTAGGTACCTTGACATTGTTTTGTACTGACTAATTCACGACAATTGAAACCTGTCTTAATATTAATAATATTTATTATTATTATTATTATTATTATTGAGCTACTTAGGCACTTCCTTGGTGCTACCAACAATTGAGGGCCTATGAGTGTACTTACTACCTAGTTGGTCGATCGTGGTGGAGAGGGGCACACGCATAACAATTACGGAATAACCTTGAACTCTCAGCTCTCAAGCCAACATTGAGAGCCAGGTTGACGTATATTAATCTAAAATAATCTAAATCGAGAACATGTTGACGTCAATAGTCGCTTTTATAATCGGTCGCAAAGTCGTTATCATAAATAGTAGTAATATCTTAAGTATTATAATAATTATTTTAATAATGGCTAACGATGATGGATGACGACAAAGGCTTGGAAAAATAACACGAACGCGACGCGACGGGACCAAGCGGAGGTTATACGTATATATGTATTATGTCCCTTCTTACGGAGATTTTCTTGGTATGATGCTTAGTGTGGTACGTTTCCTTTAAAATTGAAATAGACATCATCACAATAGTTAGTCCCTAGGTAGTAGAATCTAACTACTGAAAAGTGAATACAAGAGCAATTTACAACATCACTAGACAGGCTTTTCTCTTGAGAAGTCAATACATGAGTAAATAATAAAGACGTTTAATCTTATGGTATAACAGAGGGGAGATTTAAAAAAAAAAAAAAAAAAAAAAAAGCCAATACAAGAGATTGAGTTCAGAGCTGCAACCATCATCTGCAACCATCTATCAATCACTGCAAGAGACAAGAGGGGCAAAAGAGATAGACCATAACAGAAAAGAAAAAAAAAAGAGAAGTAAAGGGAAAAAAAAAAAAAAAAAGGGAAACCCAGTGGCTGATGGAACAAGTTAATTAATTCAAGTCATAAAAACATATTTCCCTGTTCTTATTGAGTACCTGACCCACCTGCGAGAGGAGCTGGTGCCATAGATAGTAACATAGGCTCAATATTGAGCGATATGATTTGCTGCTGATCACCGGGTCAAGAGGGGAGGGCTAGATGCCCGCTAACACCACCACTTGGCCCCACTGTAGATATTTTGGACACAATCGGGGATCGTCGTCTCCAAGGCACTGGACCGATTTGGTTGGTTCTGGTTCACTCTTTTGACAATGATTTTTTTTTTCTTTCTTCTTACAATGGATTAATGATCTCGCTTGTGCTTTTTACTTCTTGTTCCTCTTCTTTTTCTTGTCTTTGTTTACGCGAGATTTCACGTTCCCTTCTTCTTCCCCTCCGGACACGCCTAAGTAGATTAGTAGGCAACGCGGGTAACCGGATATGGTGGATTTTGTAGACGAGGTCAAGGACTTCTAGAATCTAAGGCCTGTATTCTAGAATCTAAAATAGTACGTTGTCCATTATTGATGGGGTTTTATGGATGCACCAACATACCTACCTCCACTTCATATATTTGTCAATAAATGTCAAACGGCAACCAGCCATACCAAAATATTCGAAACATCAATTATGATTGTATTTTTTTTTCACCCTCTGTTTATTCTTAAAAGCCAAATTTATTTTATTTTATTTTTAATCTTTGGATGAAATTCTCACTCCTAATAATGATCCCAATTACATATTATGATCACCACTTAACGCAGCAATTTAATGAGTGTCTAGTGACAGGAAATAATACAAAAACAAAAAACAAAGAAGAAATGAAAAATTCATATTCAGAGTGGCAAGGGCGGTGCAACACTTTCCTCAGAATGGAGTTAGTCGCTAGATGGCGGGAACGCGATATCAATGTTGAGTCGAACCTGACCATACAATGCGATCAGTGCCACACCATAGCTCCATTCCTGCAAGGATGAGGGGGGGAGTCCAAGGGCATCCCGGATGCAATCGACATCTGCAAACAGCATTTTTAAAGTCGACGATCACTTCTCTAAAGTGGCTTCTGGCATACCGGGATGAAAATAATAGTACCTCATTGCCCCCTTCCTCTTCTTCTTATTCTTCTTCCTCCCCCCCGGAGTGTTCCGGTCCCGAGAAATCCTTCATTATTTTACTTTCTTTCCTCCCCCCCCCCTCTATCCCTGAAGACTGTAGGTACTTGATGCTTTATTATGGAGATATAAATCTATTGGCGGGGCCAATAGGGTTGAATTGAATTTCGAGCTGAGAACCTTCGCTTTCCCTAACTAGAAAGGACGTAGCAATTATCGTCTGCTAAAACTTAGTATGAACTCTCTGGATTTGAGTTGGGGTTTGATAAGGGAAAAAGAAAAAAAAAAGAAAAAAGAAAAGAAGTAAACAACAAGAAGAAAAAGAAAAGAAAAGGCAATCTTTTCACATCCTAGCTTGCACAACAGTTCTGGGCCGTAGGCATCCCCATCGCCAGCTGGTCTGCAAAAAGCACGGACATGATAGGACTAGGCCTTGTATTAGCAGTCACTAACTTTCTCATTATTTTATTTTATATTTTCTTTACCTTTTTCTTTATGAATTATCTGATATTGATATTGATATTCGTTTTTTTTTTTTTTTTTTTTTTTTTTTTTTTTGTTTTCCAGGACGTACTAGGAAGGTCAGTAGTGGCTGTAGGCTGTAGCTAATTTGGCAATAGTCATAGAATCAAAAACCAGAATATCACATTAATAATGTGGTTGTGGATTGAAGACTCGATATCCATCTCACACGACTTAAGGCAGATTGGATTCCCCTCACCGTCAATGAGGAAAAGGGGAAGGGAGAAATAAAATAAATAAAAGAATCCATCTCCGGATATGATGATACATATGTTTCCTAGTTGATTTAATAACCATAGCATATAAATAGTTCAACATTCTTTTCTACTTGCTCAGTCCCAACCCACTAGGTGGTTAATTGAGCCATTGAAGGCCTGGCACATACATACATACATACATATAGCTAGATAGCGACATACATCGAGATAGATAAACAATACAATATACATCGATGGACATGAGGAGCGGCATGAACTAAAAGGTAGCTAGTTGAACTTAGTATTAAAATCATTAGTGATCATCAATTCTTTGATGGCTTCTATTAGTGCCGCCCGGGCGGATCTGTGTCAGTCCGACCGATTGCAGCAGGCAAAGCGTCACCTTCATCGATCTCGACCTCCTATGAAGTGGGCTTTCTTTTGGGGAGGGGAGGAGGAGGAGGGGGGTTGAATGAATGAGTGGGCAATGTGGGTTTCAGCGGCGGGAAGATGTGCAGCAGTAGCCGATTTGACCAGGCCACATCATGGTTGGCTCAACCAACCATGGGTGGACTAGCTGTCGTGTCTCATAAGTCGTAGTACCAGAATCAGGATGATTCATTTCGATGAACCCACACCTTTCCAATATGTATGTAAAACGGTCGTCCGTACTGGGAAATTTAATCATCATGAACACCGTCGATTCTGCCTGGAGATGGTCTTCTCTTGAAGTAAGTCCATATAATGAGGAGTTTGGTTCACGAACGATATGTAGAAGATAGATATCTACTAGGGAGGACTTATCTCTCTATCTCTCTAGGTATCTCTTAAAGGTGCTACCTACAGGTATTAGGTATTACTTAGATGGGTAGTTAGTGCAGTGATCTTCTTCCCCCCCCCCCCAAAAAAGACGATTGAACCCGAATTGAGAGAGAAAGAGAGAGAGCTGGTAAAAATAATATCATAATAATAGCAATAATAATAATAATATAATGCAATATGAATTAAAAAAAACTTCATGATAGGAAACAACATTGTGATTCAAAAATTCAACCTCTTTTTGTTTCTTTCCTCTCCAATAGTCTCAAGGAGAGAGAGGTTCTCAAGTTTCGGATGTTAGAGTACTACTGGTAGTTTAAATACAAATACGAGCCAGTCATTATAATCAAAATAATGAGCATAATAATAGTTTGGTTGGTATCCTGAATTGCTACAATCTTTGGGACTAGGGAGCATAAATAGCAATAGTTAATTAACATCCTAATAAATAATAAAACGAAAATAAAAAAGAAAGAAAATGAAAAAGAAAAATACGTGCTGACAGCACATTATTATTTTTTTTTCCCTTCCCCCTTACCAAAAATCTCTCTGCTTATTCTCTCTCTCTTTTTTTTCTTTCGTTATTATTGTTTTCATTATTATTTTATTTTATTTTTTTTTTCTTTTCTTGACTTCCCTTTCCGATCAGCTTCCTGTCTGTCTACATATCCGTCTTGATTTTTTTGGGGCAAGCAGCATTCTTCAAGTTTCCCCGTAACTTCTTTTTAATCTTAAAGGCTTTTTCCTTCGTTTTCGCTTGCAGCCCTTCTCTCCCCCCCGTTGCCAGTTATCGCCCATTTCCCTTCTCCGTTTCCGGTTCGAGCTGTGGTGGGGGATCCACGACCGTTAGAGGCTTGGACAACAACAGGTGCAGCAAAAATAGAGGGACGGCAAAAAAAAAAAAAAAAAAAGAGAGAGAGACGAAGAGAGAAGAGATACACGGCTCCATAAGCTCTTTCGGGCTTGCCTTTCCGCCTGAAGCTGACCATCGTTCTTACTTTCAACCCCATTCATTCATCCATCCATCAACAAGCATCAATAATCTTACCATCTTCCTATTCCCTTATCCTCCTTCTTTCCTAATCACCTCACCCTCCTCCTTTCGTTTTGTCCCCCTTTCCCCTTTCTTTCTTTTTTCCTGCTCTTCCCCGTGTGATTCCCTTACCTTCGTTATCTTTTCACTTTTTTCTGGCTTGCTTGTATCCATTTCTAATCGCATCAAAACCACCCTGGCTTCGATCATCGTATCGCGTTTTTCCATCTCGTGGTAGGCAGCGTCAATCGCGCCTTTTGGCATAGAGTTGCCGTATTTTAGCCAACTTGCCCATCACTCTCTCTCGGATTTCGGCTGGCGGGAACAGCATCCTTCCATTTTGGATCAGATACCATGGCTCCTCCTCCGCGCTTGCGCATTTTATCAGGTTAGTTTTCCTGCAATTTTATTTGTATGGTGATGGGTGGGAAGAAGAAAGGGGTCGTTTCTCGAATGGTACCTTTGGGGAAATCCCTGGTACCTCGAATTCAATTTGGCAAACTCTCTTATCAACGCTTCCGAAGCCTCCGAAAATGGGTCGTCTAACACGAATGTGTATAGTGGGCAGCAATGCTATCTCAGCTTTCCTCTCCTGGAGACTTCAAGCGACCACATCATGCGACGTTACACTTGTCTGGAAATCAGGCTTTGAGTCTGTAGCTCAATATGGAGTATCATTTAAGTACGCCTCTTGTCCAATCACCATTAGTTGTCTTTTATCCCCCTTCTTACTAAATTAATTCCACAGATCGAAAGCATTCGGAAACGAGCGGTTTAAGCCCCGTCATGGTAAGCTCATTCGATCCCTATAGCCCTCAACCTGATGACTGACCAAGTCTTTGTATTGAACAGTGGTCCGAACCCCGGAAGAAGCCGCGTCTCGTGAGAATGCGTACGACTATGTCATCCTGTGCGTCAAGGCACTGCCTGATGTCTACGATTTGGCAGCAGTAGTTGAATCGGTCGTTACACCACAACATACATGTATTTTGGTGAATACATCAAATACGCTTGGTGTCGAATCTCACCTTGAGCAACGTTTCCCTACAAATGTCGTCCTGTCATTAGTTTCAGGTGTGGAAATTTCACAGATCGGTGCAAGCGAATTTGAGCATCTCAACTCCTCAGAGATTTGGGTCGGCTCCACAAGTAATCACTCGAGCATTCCAGCTGAGATTCAGAACGACATGGCTGCTGCTTTGGCAATGACTCTAGCTTCGGGTCAGGTTGACTGCAAAGTCTCAAACAATATTAGGCAAGAGCAATTTGAACGCATGATAGGGTAGGCGCATCCCTTCTCCAACATTTGGCCAAACCCCTTGCTAATTAGAGGAACCGTAGGCCCATCGCATTCCACCCGGCAAGCGTCATCTTCGAGACTGCTAGCCACAAGCAACTATTAGAAAAGGTTGGCGTGCGTCAATTGGTCGCAGATGTAGTGGAGGAGCTTCTCCGACTTGCTAAAGCCCACGGCTGCTCTTTCCCTAGCGATTTTGCTCAGAAAACAGTTGAAAAAATGGCTACCATCGAGACGCCTAGCACAATGTATCAGGACTTTCAGGCTCGACGTCCTATGGAAATCGAAACGTACCTTGGGTCGCCGGTCAAGTTAGCTGCTGAATTAGGCATCCAGATTCCTCGTATCGAGACCCTTTACGCTATGATCCATCATATGAATACCACAAATTTAACACGACCACGAGCGGGCGACTCACCACCTCCAGCAATAACTCAACTTCCCCCACGGATGTCATCAGCCCCCCCTCGAGCTGGCATGGCCAACGGTTCTATGCGCCCGCCTTCTAGCCGTGTTTCATCTGGGGTCATGCCACCACGACGTGGGCCACCGATGCCCGGAATGTCAAGACCACCAAGCACCCAGCCTCCTCCCTCGTCTGCCCGTATCCCTCGTGAGCCTTCCTTAGAGGGCCTTGAAGAGTTTAGTCATCTGATGCTCTACGACGATGCTACTGAGGGCGGGATGCCCCAGCATGCAGGTAACGGGTACCACGATATGTCTCCAGGCGGTATGACTCCCGGCGCCCCTCCCTCGGCTGCAGAACTGGCCATGAGAGAAAGAGAGCTGGCTCTTCGCCAGCGGGAGTTGATGCTTCGGGAGCAGGAGATGAGCATGCGACGAGGACCACCACCACGTAGAGCACCACCTCCCAGAACGACCTTCGATGAGGAGGACGAGGATGATTACTTTGACCCTATGGAGAGCCTCCCTATACCCCATGTCGATCCTGATAGTGTTGATATGCTGAGTATCACATCAAGAAGGACCAAGAAGGCTCCCAGTGCTAGCCAGCTGCGCAAAAATCCCGAAATAAATATTAATGGAACTAGACCTGGATCATCATTCAGCCGGTATTTCGGAGGTGGACAAAGGAAACGAGCTAGTGACCGCATCATGCAAGAGATCCCTGGCCTTCATGATTCTCTCATGGATAACCCAATGATGGCATACTCGTCCAACCGATACGGATCTGTTGATAGAAATCAGATGCAGGCAGGCTCTCGTGCCAACTCTCTTACCGCTAGTCGAATGGGAGATTTTCCCCACCCTGGGAGTAGGAGAAATAGCCAATCTCCTGGAACTCCTTATGGCGGCCCCCATGGTCCTCGAATGGGCCGACCAGCAACTGCCCAAGACCCGAGTCTCGCTCCGCCGAATGGTCCTATGAACGGTGGACACCCATCGCCACCGGGAGCGATGCGGGCACCCATTCCTAGATATCCTCCTGGACAAGGAAATGCGGTTGGCCCGCAGCAAGTTGAGCAACATTATGGGGTGAGCCACCCGTACTCCGCCAAGGGAACTCCCAAGCATAGAAGTCTGACCGGAAGTGCGAGCGCTAGCGCGGAGAGTGGTGATAGCGGAGCTAGTGCCAACCTTGATTCCGAAAACTCGGCCCATAGCAGCCAAATTAGCCTAGGTACGCAGCAAGCTGCGACCCCCCTCGTTCGTTAAGAACTCGATAACAAAAATCTACAACGTTTCACGTCCCTCCCCAGCCCAAGCCGAGCCTTCAGCGAATTTCATATGTCCGCGTCTGTTTACTCGACATTCCTTTCTTTATTTCATTTGCTTAGGAATCACTTCTACAGCGCTATTTCGCCTATTTTAAAGAGTAACTTCTAATGAAATGCTTGGCAAGGATGATAGGTGTTGACTCCATGCCATGCTCTGTTGTCTGTTCTTCACATATAAATAAGGGAACATAGGGTTATGCACTTCTTCTTTTTCTTTTTTTTTTTTTTTTCTTTTTATCATACCTCATTTTTAACCTTGAAGTGATCAGGCGCATGTGTGGGTATGGGTGTTCATATTGCATGTGGTGATTTTTCCTTTCATTCCTGCAACATTTCGTTATTTAATGAACATGAGCAAGAAGCTCTCCAAGACAAGTATGTTTTGGCTTGTCACAGTTATACCAATTGTCTATTCCCAACCACCAATCGTGAATCATTCTTTGCATGACAGATTGTTGTACAATACCTGACCAGCGCAACATTTTTTATGTCGGTGTTTTGTCATGACATTACCATCTCTGCTAGTTGCTGACACTTGTATTTCAGTTTTGCTTGCAGTCCTCTCCTTTCCCCTTTTCTTCCCTTTATCCCTTTTTTCCTTCCAAGTTTTTTTCCCCCTTCCTTGCCAATACTGTTCCTTGCTGTTTTATATGGGCTTATTGTGAGCCACTGAGCTTTCCTGCGATTTTTTACATTCATGATCTGGTTTAAGGCGCATAAAAAGAGCAGGGGGTCTTGATTTATTCGGTTGATTGATTCTTGATTGACTTTACTTGGCTGGCTGTTTCTGTTCTTGTAGGTTATTAATGAGTGGTGGCCCCTGGCCACTGTTATTTGATTGACAATAAATGAGAATTGAAGATCGCCAGATCAATTGATGATGATCTTGTCATATTATGAGGGCACTACCCGCTCAATTCCAATTTTATAATCTCTGATACTATCCTACAATTCCAATTTAACTTGTGAGATAGTAGTAAGTGGTGGTGGTCGTTGATTGATCGCCCCACGTGATCTACTTTGTTATGGATCAACAAACCTTCTTCACTTGCCAAGTTCGAATTACAATCACGTCCTCCTCCACACCACATCGGTACGAACAAATAAAGATATTGCATAAACCAAATATAAAATCTAAAAGATTAGACCCCAAACCTGAAAAAAACACTCCAAGTCACGATGCCTCCGCCACCCTCGTCACACCAACATACCCAATCCTTCCCTCGACATTCCATCCTCCCCTCATCTCTCGGTAGTGGTAGTGGTAGTACACCGTCCATGTCGGCCGCTAAAACACGACAATACGCCCACTTACACTCCCAGCTAGCACAGCTCAATGCGCATCTTGCCGACACGGAGAATCTTCTCCGGATGACGGCGGTGCAAGCAGAGGACATGAGGTTCTTGGGGGGTTATGTTGGAGCTTTATTCATGGGATCTGCCAAAGTACTTGGTGAAGAGGGGGTGAAGGGTGAGAAGGAGATGAGTACTACTATCTCTATGGCTGTGGATCGGAATGGGGACGAGGAAGAGGAGGAGGACAAGAAGTGAATGTGCTACGTTTTTTTTTTTTTCCGGAGAAGAGATGTGCACATATAATATTTATAGATTACAGAGAGGAAAAAAAGGGGGGGGAGTAGGAGTGGAGTTAAGTGATTAGGGGATGTTTAATGGGTAAGTTTTCCTTTTTTTCTTTCTTTGTTTTCTTTATTTTTTTTTGGGATGTTACGAATATATTTATATTTCATTACATTTTCTTTTGTTTGTTGTGTCTGTCTATATGGCTGCCTATCCGAAACTAACTGGTAACTGGAGAGAAATGAGAGGAAGAAGAGAGATGGGGGGAGGGAGGAATGTTCAATTATCAACCACAAAACCTCCTCCGAGAATAATAGCCGGCTCCTCGATATTGTGATGCTCATAACTGGAGAAACGAAAGAATCGGTTAGCCGAGCTATATTGAACTCCCTTTCGGTTGCTAGGGGGAATCAAAAGTTGCTCTTGAACTTACCTCAATGTGCCCACACCTCCAGCTTCCAAGATCAACGCCGTTTCCGTGAGGGGTTTTCCAGTCCAGCGCATCGCAAAGGCACGGAGAATATGTCCGTGTGCGACAATGAGGATGTCGCCGTTGGTACCGTCGCAGCCTTCGCCCTCGAGGCATGGCTTATGATATTTCTCTCGGATATCAGCGATCAGCGCATCAAGTCGACGGATAATATCTTGTGGGGATCTTTTTGTTTTAATTCCAATTATCAGCTTCGACCCTTTATTTTCTTTTCTCTTCCTTTCTTCTTTAGAAGGTGAGAGGGGTAGTTGTCTTAATTGAATGTACATAAGTTTGGCCGCGAAAGCCAATCCCGAGAATAAGGAGGATTAAAAAAGGAAGAGATGTTATAATACTTACTCTCCACCGGGGCAACCATCCCGCCAGATATCCCACGACCCTTGCCCATTCTGAGCCCTCATTTCTCGAATCTGCTTACTGGTCAACCCTTCGTAGTCGCCATAATCCCATTCCCGAACCGCTTCGGTGACCTCGACCTTCGCCTCTGTCCGGATCGGCTCTTCATCCTCTGGCTTTCTGTGTTGGTTCCAAGGAAGCCGTTCTCTACAGCCGATTTCGAGGAGCTCGAGAGTTCGTTGTGCGCGATGACGGGGAGAGACAAAACTGGCAATTATGCGTCGAGTAATTAATTAAGGGGACTTTCTTCTAACGCATTTTAAAACGACGGGTATAAGAAGAAGGGAAAAAAGGAGGGGAAAGCGACATACACATGAACCAACTTCTTCGGCGCAATCAATCGATCATTCCCAACCAATGCTTTCCCTGTCGCCTTGATTCGTTTCTCTCCATTTGCCGTCAAAGGCAAATCCGTCGTGCCGGTGTGTCGACCATTAAGCGACCATTCGGTCTCTCCATGACGTACAATGAAGCAACGAGGGGTCATTGTATAGAAAATTGATGGTGTATTATTTTATTTTGTTTGGGGTTTCGCCTGTATTCTAGAAATTTAAAGAGGGAAGAAAGAATGAGAAAAAGAGAGAAATGTATTGTTTTAATGTTGATTATATTTTTGTTGATATAATAATAATCTGACTCTACTTACAGAAGAAACGTGGGGTTGTTCCCGGTGAGATGGATTCATCCATTCACTTACTTAAAAACTACATGAGGGGTAATTAGTTAGGAGAGAGGTTGTTGCGTCATCGAACTTGACTTGAGTTGGTAACAACTACTAACTACCTTAGTTAGTTAGTGCTGAGTTGGAGCGTCAAGGCTTATGATTATTGTTGATTTTACAATGCTGATGCAAGCAATGGTCTAAAAAATCAGATTCAGTTAGGAGTTTTAAGCTGGAAAAAAAAAAAGGGTTTTTACAATACCTACCTGTAACCTCTAGCAGAATGATGTACACAAACATGGGAGATATTGGTGGGAATTAGGCTAAAATAATAGCTAGCGAACTAACCAACTACTTACCTAGGTAGGTGATTTAGCTAACTATTAGTCATCAGTTATCAAGCATAAATTTTAGCCCACTATTTTACCCTCCAACCGGATAGAACACTATCCAAAGTATATTTCTGCTTTTGCACAAAAAGAGAGAGAGAGAGAGAGAGAGAGAGAAAGCCGCCAACTAAGCCTCATTAAAAAGAAATGTCCAAAGCTGGAAAGAAGCCTCCACGCGATGTGAGCAAACTCTCAGGGAAACCACTCTCGGAGACTCTCCAGCCTTCTCTAGTCTTGCAAACGGCCTCGGAGCCATGGATGACTTCTCAAGATCTAACGGAGGATGCGCTCCCGTTCATTCCAGAGGTTGTGCATGGGATGACCTTTTTCCTCCTGGCTAACCCCAATATGAACTCGAGCCTTCTATTTCGGGCCGATATACTTTTTGATAGCCAGGACACGGCCTCGAGCACGCTGCCACTAGGGGTCGAGGAGGCTTCATCAGTTGCAGAAGATGGTAATGCTGTGAGCCCGCTTCCTGCACGAGAAGTCGCCGGGTTCACCTTGGCCAGGACGGTGGTAAGGCGATTGATCCCTAGAAAGCAGAATATAGACCGTCCCTTAGACCAAACCTGCCATTTTTATGAGTCGAGTGACCCTGACCCCTCTGTGAAAGCGAACAATACATCTAGTGGCAGGAGGCGTTTCCTAGCTATTTATACGCCCCATGTCGCGTCTAAAGAGGATATGCCATACTACCACCCTGTTATTCGCTCATTGGCTTTCCTATATGACTTCAATAGCTGCTCTACTGTGGATGCTCCAGATGGAACCGGCGCAATGTCCGTCCACGTCTTACTCTACCCAGACGAACCGGTCCATGACCGTTTGGAGCGGACGCTACATATCCTACTTAATGTCCAAATTCGTATTTCGCGCGGCACTCGTTTAACAGAGTCGCTGGAAGTGGCGAACCATAACCCCATCAAAGACAATGTCATCCCGCAACGTCTACTCCAGGACACATACTCCCGGCTCAAATCCAAATATGGGTCCTACCTGTGTAATAACTGGGTTGAGAGCACACACCCAAGCAAGCATGTTTTCGAGGACTTGGCCGTGACAGCCTTTCTCATCGAGTTATGGAGAGGCATGTATGGCTGCATTCCCGCGGACGAGAGGACACAAACTGCTAGTAATATCTCGAAGTTCCCGGGGTTTGTTGACGTCGCTTGCGGGAATGGAGTGCTCGTCTTCGTACTCCTCCAAGAAGGTTACCAAGGCTGGGGGTTCGATGCCCGCAGGAGGAAAACGTGGAGCATTTTCCCGGAGTCTGTGCAAGAACGCCTTAAAGAGGAAATTTACATCCCCAAGCCTTTTGCAGACGAATTGATATCCTCATCAGAAGGGGGAAACAAAGGAAATCACGGAGAGCTCGAATTAAACATAGGTGTTGATGTCAAGATACACACTGGCACGTTTCCAAAGGATACATTTATCATATCGAATCATGCAGACGAGCTCACCCTCTGGACCCCGATCATGGCCACCCTACTCAATCCGGACTGTCCATCTCCCTTCCTTGCGATTCCTTGCTGCTCTCATTCCCTCTCTGGTGCCCGGTATCGCTACCCCCCTCCAACCCAGCTCCCTTCTGGCAAGGAAGATACAGCAGAAATTGACTCCCAACCTCCATCCGGTGATCTAAAGGCTCTTCGAAAAGAGAAGCAAGACTCCCGGACAGACGCTGCTGGGTTTTCTAAATCCATGTACGGCTCTCTCACTGCTAAAACCGTATCTATATCCGAAGAACTCGGATATGAGGTCGAGAAAACACTGTTGCGCATACCCAGTACAAGAAATATGGGTATCATAGGAGGCAGATTACGAACGACGAAACTCCATAATCCACCACCATTAACAAAAACACCATCATCATCATCACAAAGTGCACCATCAAATAACAGCCATAATACTATTCATGATAGTGAGAGTGCTCTAGAACGAACTCTAGAGATAGTCCAACGGGAATGTCTACGCGAAGGAGGTATCCACCTCGCAGCGAGAACCTGGATTGAAAGGGCAAAAACATTGCACCAAGGTCAAGGCTCGGGAAATCAACATGGAGCCCATTCTTCTTCACATTCACCAACGGACGGGCCATCAGATCATGATGGACATTTATTAGGCTTAAACGATGAATGAATAAATGACTGAAAAGAAAGAAAGAAAGAATAGACCAATTGATATGATACCCCCCCAACATCCCTTTGCCTTCATATACATACATACTTACATACATACATATATTCATAATGATGTTTGATGTAGTGAAAAGTAGATAGTAAGAAAGACATATATAGGAGTTGCTTTATAAGTCTATCTTAAATGTTATCAAGAAAAAGTTTGAAAATAATAATAAAAGGGAGTAGATTGGCCTAATTATACATCGAATTTGGGGCGGAGAGTTTGGCTACATTTCTCAGCCATGTCTAATAATAATAATAGAAATAATCTATGAACACGAACACATTAAAGGGGCCATATGATTCCCGATTCCGCGGTCCCATTCCCTCTTTCATTCAAAGGGAGAAATATAGGAGGGTAGGTAGAAAGAGGGGGAAACAAAAACAAGATGAGGAAAGAGAAATAACTCAGGTCTCCTCAAAACTTGGATATCTAGAGGTAAATTATCAAGCAAGTAATCTGTAAACCTATCACGATTTTAACACAATAAAGAATAATACCAAAGAATACCTGCACGAGGTACACGCACCGTCCGAGTCTTTTAGAAAGTTCGCTTGAGATCAAATCAAATAGGATCTTGAAGTGGGGAGTTGAAGAAGAAAGAAAAAAAAAAAGGTACGTTCTTTTCTTTATTTGAATTGTCATGAGTCAGTGTTGTGGGTAGCACCGGTGTCGTGTGCGTGTTGAGTTGGAGAGTTGTTGCTCTTAGAAGGAAACTTCGATACCCTCTTTAATGAGGCAGCTCTGGCTGCCGCCGCAGCGGCATTCTGGGCTGCAGCGTTGGAAGCGGCAGATCTAGTCGCACTATCCTTCAGACGTTTGATTCTCTCGGCGCGTCCTTCACCTGGAAGACCACTCCAGACCGGCTCGATTGAGTCAGCTCGCCAATTCGAGCGGTGGCTCGTAAGGCCGCTACTTCTGGTGTGGAGAGGAACAATGGGTCCACCGCCAGCGCCAGATTCACCCCACATCCGGACGCGTTGAAGCTTACGTAGCTTTGCGAGACCGTAAACGCAGACAACGGCGGAGATTACGAAGCAAGTTATGGAAACAGCTCCAAATCCCAGGTCAGATTCTTCGATGAAGTTCTTCAAATTCATTCCGTAAAGGGCGGAGAATAGAGTTCCCGTTGCAAGTCCAAGGGTGCCGATACTAAACTTTAAATCGAGTAGCATAAGAGAGTTGCGGTTTGCGTCGAGTATAGCCTTAACCCTATTTGGAGTGATTAGCTCGGTTGGAGGGAGAGAAAAAGACAAAAGCAAACCAGTAAAATTGGATATCAAAGGAAAACTCACACTTCCTCAGTGTTGCGAATACTAGTCACCAGGTTTCCGCTAGACTGAACAATTTCGTCGCAAACTTTGTGATATGACTCTAGTAGCATCTCAACTTCCTGATGATCGTGTTCCTCGCGACGAACCCCTTGCGCTCTCTCCGTGAGATACATGGCAGCGAGGTCATCGTCAGCCTCTAAGAGGTCATCAATGGCGTCACGCACAAGACGTGCTTTTTGCTCAAACGTTCCCAGCTTCTTGGAGTAAATCAAGAGATGACGGAGTTTGTCGCGGTCAATATCTTCTTCTAAGGCCCGCAGCACGCGCACAACAGGCTCCCGAACGCCATTGAATTCCTCCTCTAGGCCAGTAGTGACACTGATTAACACAGCTTCTAGGGCCCGGAATTCATAAGGAAGTGCCCCAGCGCCTTGTGACTGTTTCTGACGTAATTTCCCTTCTAGATCATATACAAACATAGACTGCATATATGAATCGGTTGATCCGTACGCATCGAAGACCAAAACTCGATCAGCCTTGATTAGCACACGCAAATGTAGAAGGTTGATTAGTATAGTACTCGGTCGCACAAAGATATGAGGTAGCGTCGAAGAATCAATCTTGCGTAGATCGCGAGGGAGAAGGCCATACTTTATTCACGTTAGCCCCTCACTCAACTCAAACAATTCAAAAAACAATCCCGTACGAACCTTGGCAATTAGCTCACTTTTTTTGAACTCTCCATTAACCAGTGTCACATCCCCATTGATGTCGAATTCTGTACATCGAAGACGAAGCTCATTCGATGCCTTCGCTGCGAGCGCTCTTGCGAAGCTCAAACTGCCGTCCGTACTATCATCAACCAACGCAGACCCGCCGCTACGGTTGTGTTCAGCCGCTTTATTACGTCTTGAATCCCAAAGTCTGCGGAATATGGAGCGGCCCTTTGTGGACGCAGTCCTCACTGGTATCAAATTCCGAGTGGGATGGGCAGTGCTCGCAGAAAAGTAGGTTCCCAGTGAAGCTCGGCATCGTGTCGTGGCCCGCCTATGAGAGGATGAAACAATTTGGATGGGTAAGAGGCCCGCCTCTAAAGTTGGTTTAAGGGGGGGCGTAGTGACCTTTGTCCAGCTCGAGGGCTGCCTCAACGATAAAAAGCGAGGACGTGAGTTTTTCGGTGGATTATAAGAGGCATGGCGGCATGCCGATGGCTGGTTGGCAGTGAAGAAGAGACTCGACTTGGACTGGGAGTGCAGGAACCGGAGGAGTGACGCTGACGGAGCTGACGGTTTCCAAGGTGGCGGTGACAGCATTTCCGTCGAGCTCGGAGAGGATGCTGGACAGAAATACTACCGCCTCTAACTCTCTGATTTCTCTCTCTCTGTACCTTTCTTAATATCTCCCCCCCTAATGCTGGCGACAAGAATGATGGTTCTTGGCTGATGTCCGATTGATGGGTTTTTCCCGCATACAAAAAAGTCACGCCGGGTCAATGTTGTTCCGCGCTCTCGCCTACAACCATCATCTTACAGAGTACTATTCGTTCACTTGGAGATTGGACAAATCCACCAACACTGGTTTAATATTAGACGCATTGGGTAGGAGAAAAGGCCGCTATTGCTCTACATATACTAAATAACATAATGAATCCGGGTAAGCAGGCAGATCGCCTGCGGCCCTCACAGGAAAAATAGAAATAGACTACCCTGTTTGCCATCAAACAAGAATACCAGAAGTGAGCATAATTTTTCGACGCCTGCAAAATTTTGAATGAGTAGTCAAAACGCCTCCCCCGGCTTTTTTTTACCTGATGATTCACTAGGAATAGAGAAAAAAAAAAGATGAAAAAGGAAGAAGTACTAACAAAGATGTAGGTATCAAACAAAGACAGGTCTAACCCATTAAAACAGAGGGAGGGGGAAAATGGAACTTGAAATAAAAAGGCAAGAGTAAAAAGTAAGTGTAAAGGGAATGAAAACTTCCATAGCTCACCAATCGTCATCGTCGTCCTTCTCATCATCTGTAAAGTGGATTAGAGAAATATACTTGTCATGTCTAGGCGGAAGATTAAAAACTTACCACTACCGCTAACCTTTTGTTTCCTTTTTGCGAGAGCGTCCTGTAGAGCTCCTGCCAACCCTCCCTGAGGGCCACCCCCTGTGCTTGGGGTTGGGGCAGAAGACTCATTCGCTCCTCCGGGAACCATGGCTCCACTCCGATCTCTCTTATCAGAATCTCGGACCTTCCGCAACCCTCCACCTCTATTCCCTCCAGATGCCCTAATGGCAGCCATTAAGTCATCTCTCTCACCAACAACTTGAGGCAATGGACGAGCTGCTCCACCTGGGGGCGGAGGCGGAGGAGGACCACCAGGACCACCAGGCCCACCAGGCCCACCAGGGGGGGGAGGCGGGGGGGGAGGGGGAGGACCGCCAGCTCCACCAGGAGGAGGGGGGGGTGGTGGTGGTGGGGGGAGCCCTGCACCTCCAGGCCCGGGAGGAGGGGGTGGAGGTGGAACAAGTGGACCGGTACTTGATGGAGGCGGCGGAGGTGGTGGCGGAATGTGTGCAGCTGGACGAGGTGGCGCATGTCCAGAAGGAGGTGGCGGAGGAGGTACAGAGGGACCAGCGTTTGAAGGTGGTGGTGGTGGCGGCGGTGGCGGCGGAGCTGCACTCGAAGATGGAGGGGGAGGGATAGGTCGAGAGGTGCCAGGCATAGGTGGCGGAGGAGGAGGTTGTGAGGCCGGGCTTCTTGGAGGAGGAGGGGGAGGGCCAGGAGCAGAGGTAACAACATTGGGAACTTTGGGAGGGAGCTGAGGTGGCAAGGCAGGGCTTGATGTACGCGGTGGAGGAGGTGGAGGTCCTGGAGGGGCAGGACTCCGACCGGGTGGTGCAGGAGGGGCAGACACTTTTCGTTCCCCGTGGAACGGAGGAGGCACCCCAAAGCGATTTGGACTGTCGTCCATTGGAGTCTTGGGAGGGCGGGGAGGAGGGGGGGGGCCAGGATTAGTGCCAGACATTGCTCGTTGACGAGCAGCAGGAGCGGGGCTGATAGAATGTGCAAACTTGCCAGCGTCCGCGAGAGGAGGTGGAGCACGGAATCTCGGTCGTGGCGGGGACGGGTCTCGGACAGGAGCAGGCGGAGGCGCAGGAGCAGGAGCAGGAGCAGGCTCCTCTTCCGACTTGGTTTGGGTTTTGCGCGAAGGAGGAGGTGGAGGTGGAGCACCGCGGCGGCCGACTGAACTATTCCCAGTGCTCTGAGGACTAATCGGAGCAGCTCTCAGAACAGGGGGGACAGATGGTGGGGGTGGAGGAGGGGGGGCCTTGACTCTCCTCTGGTCATCAATGGGAGCCGGCGCGGAGTCCGCCTCCACACTCTGCTTTTGTTCAATATAGGCCTTAATGAAGTCGGAATTGTCCGCGATTTGGTCCTCCGTAATGCCCATCGCTAACAGTTCATCCAAAAGACCCTTCCATGACGGGTCGCTAGTGTCAAAGGGTAGCTCTTTACGCGGTGGGCTGGTAATCGTTGGTAGTGGCGGCGGCGGTGCAACTTGGATCGAGGGTGCAGGAGGAAGCTCTGCAGGTATTGGAGTGGGTACGTGAGATCCTGACGCTGAGCGGTGTCCCAATAAGCTGCCAAACAACGAGCGCCCAACACCGCCAGACTTTCCATTCACCACTGGAGTCGGGCCCTGACCTCTAGTAGAAGAGAAAGGGGTTTGCCGTGTTTCTTTGCTGGCGTTCTTCTCCCGCTCGTGCACTTTTTTAATGAACGTCTTGGCTTCCTTCTCGTCCGCAAATGACAGGCCAGCAGGGCAATCTTCTAACTCGAAAGTGTGGAAAAACGTGCGATCTTGGTTGTATGAGAAGCTATCATATATCTCTTGATCCCAAATAACTCCCCGTCCTGCAGGCTACAACTCAGGTTCAATGCCGCCTCATTAGCAATGCATCCCCCAACTGAAGAGGAATCGTCACTCACCGACACATCCACCAGCTTAAGCCAGAACGTGCGCCCGACCAAGTCATTTGCGAGAACAACTGCGCCCTGTAGCCCGGTATATGTCCATCGATGAGGGTCTGGGTAGGCGACATAAAGCCGCGCAACTGCTACAGCATGAATCTTGTTCGCTGGCTTCGGAACATTTCTTTTGACAGTTTCCTTGTCAGCATCAGTAAGAATGGACGGCATATCGGGACTCCCAGAAGTTTGTTTTGGGGGGGGAGGGAAGGTCAAAGGTGAAGATCGCGAGGCGGAAAGGATAAATCGTAGGGCAGTCTGTATTCAGCTATGTCCTATAGCCGCATTGCAGGTGTTCGGAGCTAGATAACCGAGGAGCACTTATGTCCCAGGTACGGCTGGAATCTGATGCCGTCAGCGGGCGGCAGAGACGGATCCGGAGTTGGGGGAGGAAGAGGCGGATTCCTTCCTGTGAAAGAGTGGGAGGATTGGGGTATAAATAGTAGGTTTTTAGTGTAGGTAAGAGGAAAAAAGAGATAAGTAAAGAGAGAAATAGGGGGGAGGAGAGTTAATACGAAGGTAAATAGGTAGGTAGGAGAGGAGGGGAGGAGAGGTTAAGTAGCAGGAAGTGTGAGTTGAGTAGAGATCGAGTGGAGTCGCAGGCACTAAGCAAGAGGCACTGCAAGTGGGGAAATAAATCCCTTATTTTTGTTATCCAACTACCTACTCTATTATTTATTACTTATTTATTCACTTTCTTTCTTTCTAACTCGATAATAATGAAATCTCTCATTCCCTAATATGTTTTCTTTTTCGCCCTTCCCCGTTCCTCTTACTTTTCTCATCTCTTCTTCTTACCTATAATATTTTATTCTTTCCATGTATTTTGATAGCTGAAAATATAGCTCAATTAGGTAGAAGTATACTTTTCGCCGCTCCAAGGCACCATCAAATCCAAGTCAAGTCCAGACCAACCCAACCCCCTGATATCATGCATTCACCTGCATGACACCTAGATTTTACTAGATACGTATGTATTTAAATGCTACTATGCAATCCCTACGACTTATCTAAATTCAACCACCTTATCCGATCCCCCATTCAAAGGACATTACATTCATCTACCACGGTAAGCGCAATGATTTTTTAGGCGTTAAAATTTAAAAAGGCATAAATAGGCCGATGTTTTCCTTCAGTTTGCTAGAGTGACTTTGTGGTTACAGACAAGGCTGTGCTCGGTAAGTACTTAGATATGTTCGCCCGGGGCGCAGAGCATGCATAATACAACATTCGTTATAAACACCATAAACAGTAAGTTAGACACGACGCAAAAAGGCTCGTGTGTCTGCTTGTTCATTCACTGGGCTATTCCCCCTAGAATAAGGGGACTCGTGACTTGTTGATAAACCTGTAAATCAATACTGGAAGCATCCATACATTTCACGGGAAATGACGTCAGCTTCTCATACTCGAACTATAAAACACTACCTCACCTCGGGCATTTTAATATCTCAGATTCATTTCATAAATATAACATCTTGGTTAAATCACCTACCATCAACCTGCAAAGCCACACTGAGTCAACTGAACTTCCTGTCTGCAGATTCCACATAGCATATCACGATGCCGATCATTCCTACAGACCCTAATCCCCCTGCTCATCAAGACACCCAGGGTGGCTCAACCACCCACGGCCAGAATCAAGAACATAAGAAAGCATCCGTCCTAGACTACCTCTCAAAGGGCCCCCAGATCCCTGATGGTGAGCCGTGTACAAGGTCTATGGACTCACGCAAAGGCTAATCGAATCTATTTTTCAGATATGCCACCGAAAGCATCCAGGGAAGAAACCGAGGAGCGTATGAAGTCCCTCAATAAAGGGAAGCGTTACATTCACTAAGTTCACTCAATTTTGATTTATGTGGGAATGTGCAGAAAAGCCATCAAACTCTACGGCGAAATGAACTAAGGGGACCTATATTACTCATTGTCAACGGCTGATGCATCATACAATTTATACGTTAAATAGCACTATAGCCAAGAAATTCAAAATGGTCTTTGTATTATATGCAAGTGAATAGAATCAAGAATTAATAACCACCCATAAGGGAGTGCAGAGAAGTAGACTCGTGGCCAAGTATCATGTTAAGCATGATGGTCAGAGCGTCAGGACGTGGTCATCGTCGGCTATTCTTGATTGGCTATACGTACAGACCACCGATATGAGGTGTCTTGGTTCATGCAGCTTGGCTACTATTTGGTGATGGAATCTTTAATAGAAGATGCATGGAAAGGGGGATACTAAGGATAATGTAGATGACTATTGCATCATATCACGTGACTTCGTGTTCACTTTGCTCCCCTCTTCGCGATAGAACGATGCGTCTATCGCGACAAGAGGCTCCTGATGTCGACTGAGCGTCCAAATGTCCCGGTGAAGCTGTCCTTGCCCTTGGTAAGCACTTCGTTTACTTTGATCCTTGTCTCAAGACATCAAGGCTATTTCTAACAACAATATTCAAATAGCAATACCAGCAGGACATCTTCACCGAACTCCGTTCGGAGGATGAGCTAGTCGTCCTGGCTCGGGGCCTTGGGCTTCTCCGCTTGGTTACAAACTTGCTACATTTTTATGATGCAGCAGGAAATAATCTGGTGTTGCTTGTAGGCGCTGATGACCGGGAGAACGAATGGATCGGAGAAGGTAAGTAGTTATCTTGCGGAAATATCCACCATCACCGACACGAAGGGACAAAAGAAAGGAACAAAGAAAGGAAAAGGAAAGCAAAGAAACTAACAGGTTGATAGCCCTGGCAGAGCACTATGCAATCAGTAAAACACCCTTGGCTAGAGGCCTCAAGGTAATCAACACTGAGAGGGCCACTGTGCCAATGCGGTGCGTTTGTTGTCCAAAAGTATATATGCCTTTCGGACTAATAGCAGCACAGGGAGAAAATCTACTCTGAAGGTGGTATTCTAAGTGTGACCTCTAGGATATTGGTCGTGGATTTGCTGTCAAGTATGCCTATTATTTACCTCAAATTGGACCTTGTGAGCTAACCTTCCCCTTCAGAACTACTGCAGGCAGAGAAAGTGACTGGACTAGTCGTACTCCATGCAGACAAGTGCGCGGCCATCTCGAGCTTACAAATTATTCTTATTGAAGCATACTGACATAATTTAGACTAGTGGCAACTTCGATCGAAGCATTTATAGTCCGTATCTACCGACAGGCCAACAAAAGTGGATTTCTTAAGGCGTTTTCAGACTCTCCAGAACCCTTCGCCACAGGGTTTGCTCCCCTGGCTACTTCCTTACGAAACTTGTTCCTACGAAAAGCCTCACTTTGGCCCCGCTTCCATGTTACTGTTGCAGAATCGCTAGAGGGCCATAGAAAGGCTGAAGTAATCGAGCTGGAAGTTCCTATGAGCGACAAAATGCGCGAAATACAGAATGCCGTACTTGAATGTGTGGAACTCTGTATTGGAGAATTGAAAAAAGCAAATACAGGATTAGATATGACAGATTGGACTCTAGATAGCGCTTTGCATCGGAGCTTCGATGTCGCTATCAGGCGCCAACTTGATCCAATGTGGCATCGTGTGAGCTTCAGGACTAGACAAATCGTCAGTGATCTGAGCGATCTTCGAGCTATTCTTCAGTACATTTTCCTAGCCTCTCCCCTTTCCTTGGGATATTTATCCTCGAAATATACGAGTTTCCTAGCTGCTAACTGGGAAATAGTGCCTTACTCACGTACGATGCCGTTTCTTTTGTTAAGTACCTTGACACCATCGTAACAGCGCATTCCCCGCCCCCTGGATCTACAAAGCATAATTATTCACCTTGGCTGTTTCTTGAAGCGGCGCATGTTCTTTTTCAGACTGCAAGATCTAGAGTATATGAAGGAAAAATTCCTAGCAACGGAGCTTCACTGTCATCACTTCGACCTGTCCTAGAAGAGCAACCTAAGTGGGCGGTCCTCGCTGAAGTGTTAGAGGAGATTGAAACCGATGCATATCTCAATCCGGTCAATGCAGATGAGTCTAACAGTACGGTGTTAATAATGTGCACCGACCAGCGAATATGCCGGCAGCTCCGGGAATACCTCGCAACAATGCATACCAACATAAATTACGAGAGGCAAGAAAGCTCAGAAGATGATGAGCTCAAGGAAGTAAAGAAGGGCTCGGCGGAAGTTTTGATGCGCAGGCGGCTACGAGAGTACCTTGATTGGAAAGGCTCGCTATCTAATGTCAACAAGAATCTATCAGGAAGGCCAGCGAGTGAAGAATCCCAGGAGGGCAAAGGTCAGGACTCGCCCAGGCCCTTTACCCAACAAGGAAGACCACCTCCGAATAAACGACGCCGGATGCGTGGCGGGGGTGCGGCTTCGTCAGCTCCAGCCCGAGCTCCAAATACCAGTGTACAAACTGCCATGGAACCGTCTGACCAAGTATCTGGTTTGCTGGATGAAATTCAGCCAACCGAAGCAGAAGAAACTCAAAAGGAAGAAATCATTCTGGATGATCTTGAGGATGCGGAGGATTTTTACGAGTTGTACGACATGGCAGACTTGGTCGTGATACATCCATATGATGGAGACATGGATGAGCATATTCTGGAAGAAGTTCGACCACGATACATTATTATGTATGAGCCTGACCCTGCTTTTATCCGCCGTGTGGAGGTCTACCGTAGTTCGCATGTTGGGAGAAACGTACGGGTATATTTTATTTACTACGGTGGCTCTGTCGAAGAGCAGCGGTATCTGAGCGCCGTACGGCGAGAAAAGGACTCTTTTACCAAGCTCATCAAAGAGAAAAGTGTAAGCAAAACCACTCCTCACACCCCTTTGCTGCAAAGCGTACCTCGAACACTAACCTCCTTACGTACCACAGAATATGGCAGTCACTCTCACCCACGATAGGAGCCTAGACGACCCCCAAGAAATGTTCCTTCGAACAGTTAACACCCGTATCGCCGGAGGCGGACGACTTACCGCAACAGCCTCCCCGCCTCGAGTCGTCGTTGATGTCCGAGAATTCCGAAGCGCTCTTCCCTCTCTACTCCACGGAAACAGCATGGTCATCGTCCCCTGCCAGCTGACAGTCGGAGACTACATCCTCACTCCGGATATCTGTGTTGAGCGCAAGTCCGTTCGGGATCTAATCAACTCCCTCCGAAACGGTCGTCTTTACAACCAAGCCGAAACAATGCTCCAGCATTACAAAAATCCCCTCCTCCTAATCGAATTCGATGAACATAAGTCTTTCACCTTTGACGCCTTCGCCTCTGCCACAACCCCTAGCACAACCTTTCTCACCGATTACGGTTTTTCTTCCTCCGGTACTCTAACCACCTCCCTATCCACCAGCAACTCCCTTGTAAACCCTGCCAGCCCCAAATCTGCTCAACACCTTCTCGTCCTGCTTACCCTTGCCTTCCCCCGTCTAAAAATCATCTGGTCTTCCTCCCCCTACCAAACCGCAGAGATCTTCGCAGAGCTCAAGAAAAATAACCCCGAACCGGACCCTGTTCGCGCCGTTCAGATCGGTCTCGATATAGATATCCCTCTTCCGTCTGAGTCAGGCGATGTCATGGCGGCCACGGGGATAGAACATCGCACATTTAACCTTCTTCCTCAGGACATGTTGAGAGCTGTTCCTGGTGTGACGCCACAGTCTCTCGAACGACTAATCCTTGAAACAGGGAACATTACAGAAATTGCTAATATGGAGGTTGAGCAACTCAATCCATTAGTAGGGGCCGAGGCGGCCCGGAAAATTGCCGGTTTCTTTCGAAAGAGCGTATTTGATCAGAGTTAGAGATCTTAATACATATATCATAACAGCTACTACATTGCTTCTAATAAGAAAGCTGTAAGACTTCGCAAATAGTTTTGTAAAAAGTTTTTTTCATTATATTCATAACCCTTTCATAAATCTATCATCCAAGTTGTTTTTCGGGAAAGGAAAAAAAAAGGAGGGAGCGAACATAGAAATAGAAAGAGAAATAAAACAAAAGGGAGCAGAAAAAACAAATCGCTAACATGAGCTATCCAGCCTGCAGCCGGTCATCTCATATGCCTTGCAACCTATTCTCTGCACAAAAAAATCTTTGAGAACGCCCCTTCATGATGAAAAAGAAAGAAAAATATCTTAGGTTGGATCAAAAACGTAAAAATAACCTAATCGATCGTCTTCATCATGAAGAATCAATCCTCTAGTGCTCCCCTATCAATGATTCATACCCTAACCTTGAGCACTGGGTCGTAAATATAAAGCCTTTCTGCAAGGCAGGCGAGGCGTCGTAAGCCCCTATTTCTCCCCGCCATCATCCTATCATCATCTCCCCGGGGTGGTAGAAAGTAATTATGAGAGACGAAAAAAAAGAAAGTAAGAAGAACCTTGGTCATGAGAGGAGCCGAAGCTGGGAGGCAGGTCCTCTCCGGGGAGGTGACGGGTGAGCTGGCGAGAAGCCCAGTGGGTTCTTGCAGGCGGATATGAATGCAAAGATTTGGGGACGTAGGGGTTTAGAGCTCATCAACATCAATCTCCTTCTCGTCTTCGCTCTCGCGATCCTCGTCGAATTCGACATTGTCTTCGAATCCTTCGTGGCCATAGGTATCGGTTTCGTTGATCTTGGCGTGCTCGGGCAGCTCACCGTAGGCCTTCAGACTTCTAGCCTCGTCGGCAGTGTACTTCATGATCACGTCGCCCTTTTCATCTTGGTAGTCACGTAGCGAGAGAAGAATGATGTCGCCCTGGTTGATCCAGACCTTCTTCCTCAGTTTGCCTCGGATATGTGCCAGTCGCTTCTCGCCGTCGAAGCAAAGAGCCTCAAGACGGCCGTTTCCAAGCATCTTCACGACCTGCGCATACTCTTGACCGTCCTCCTTGAAGACGAGCTCACGCTTCTCGTTGTCGTTCTCGTTCTTTCCACGACGACGGTTCTTACCACCCTGTACACATTATCTAGTTAGACTTCATCCAAGTAGCAGAAATTAAGAAATTAAATTAGAAAAAAAAAAAAAAAAAAAAAAAAAAAGAGGGAAGAAAAATCGTTCATTGCTTGCAGACTCGTTCCTGTAGCCCAAGTTCGCTTTTTTTTTTTTTTTTTTTTTTAAATAGCCTCCATCTCTACCATTTTATCCTTTCTTTGTCTTATGTCTTATTTCGGTATGTTTTTTTTTCTTTATTTTTCCTTCTCAAGACATGGCCAAAAGGATGGTAGGGAGGCGAAATCAGGCGGCACGAAGCGAAAAAGTCTGGCAACGCGGGGTTCTATTTGAGGGAGAAAACTGGGAGATCTGGAATCTTACCTTTCCCTTATTCTTGGGCATGTTGAAAAACGCCTAGTGGACTTGATTTACCTCTTGAATAATATCAGGGAAGAGGATATCGATAGATATCAGGTCCTAAGGGGGAGGTGTCGATGGACAGCTCTTGGTGAATACCAGAAAAGTGGGGGAAAGAGTGATTTTGTATGGCAATTTCAACTCAAGACTTTTCGTATTGATTGGCTTATGTCAGCCGTGCGTGGCGGCCTGAGCCTGGTTGGTGCCTTGCCACAGGGGTGCACCAATCATAATTCAGATATATCTCTCCGCCTTTCTTTCATGCTTTGAGCCTTTCAAATTGTCTGGTTCTGTTTTCTGTTTATTCCTGAGTGATTCGTTTGTTGCATTGGACCTGGAAGAGCTCGATGCTATTGCATTTCGAATGCGCGTGGTGACTTTGAGACCCTCTATCTAGGATATCATTAGCGGTTCTAGTCCTTCAAACAACGAGCGCTGCTGCGCTTTGTTTCTTCGCGAGTGGCTCGAGGCAAGAATGAGTGCCTGACCAACTCATGCTATCCCCGCCATTTCTTTCCCCCCTCCCTAGATTAGAAAGAGAGTTTCTCTCTGGTTACAAATATGAAGGCCATCCAGTCGACAAAACAGTTTAGTATGCGGTACTCCCCAAAGGCCGTCACCCCTCCAATTGCTACCCGATACCTCCTAGCACAGTCCAATCCGATCCGGCCCAAGATACAGCATCTCTGCAACAACCGCGATCCAAATACACTATGGTGGAGAGTGTCCTCTCAAAACCTACAAAATTTTAAGCGGGTAGTCCGATCCTGGTGCTCCCGGAGAGCTCGGTTGGCCTTCCAACTGGAGCTCAAATCTCGCGGATTCGATCCGGAAGGGAGGAAGTTACAGCTTGGAGATTCTCCATCCACCCACGCAGAAGGAATACTGGAAAATTTAAGAGGATCAGTCAGCATCATTATCAGCCCTGCTTGTGTTGAATCGAAATATTCCGAAGTGCAAGCGGAAATGAAAACACTGATGGATGCTTTACTACAGCAGCAACAGAAGCAACAACAACAACCACAGCCACCAAGAGGCAAACGCAAAGCAGCCCAATAAACGGTGAGACATAAGCTTAATATGGAACGAAACCCATGTATTACTAGATAGAATAAAATAGAATAGAGTATTTGAGCCCTAATAAACAATGTAAATGGAATGTCTATTGTTATGTATGTGCGCGAAATCTCATGCAGGACATATATAGGGACCACCTTGCAAGGTGCGGGATTATGCAGGATTATGTTCAAGAGCAGAAAAGAGAGAAAGAAAAAGAACAAGAAAAAGAAAGAAAGGAAAAAAAGTATGCGAGAAGGAAATGGGAAAAGCCATAGGATAATAAGTCAACAGGAAAGCTCCAAAGAATTAATAACGGGAGGGGGCTGGAATCCACGCGGCTTCTCGTTCTGGTTCAGCTTGGCATGTTCACTAATGAGTTTCGCTGCTGATCTCCAGACAACTTCTCTAGCCTACTTCCTTTCTATCGACAAATCGGACGGACAGAATCTTTCTCCAATCTCCTCTTGAGTCGCCTTTTTCCACTTGTTGATGTGCTCTTGCTAGCCGTCTCTCTCCGTCTACTCCCTCCTCAAAATGTTGGTCTCTTTGACCGTTGGAAAGGTCGACGCTGGGGTCGCCGTCCTCTTGACCCAAGATAATCGACTCGTAAGCTTTCCCCTCCCTGTAATTATCATCTTGCAGGAATCGATGCATGCAGCGTCTTTGCTTTTCTACAACTCCATATGTGGACTCTACACAACTGTTTAAACGAAACAATGGCTGTTTGAAGCACTCCTTTGTTCGGTGCCTGCTCGCGTCGTCTAGGGGCCTGTTGCTAAACCTGGTGGTATCTAGATTGAATTTCCCTCCGTTCTCCTTCCCAATAATATAACCTCCGGCAGCATCGTTGATATCACCGTATCGCGCAATCATTCCGCAGAAACAGCCAGCGCCGCCGCTTTCCAGAGCCTTCAAAAACGTATCTTGAACACCTATGGTATTAAGACCCCTTCCCCACCAATCCTCCGACTACGCAACGCTACGCAGACCTCCCTTGTTCTTGAATGGGATCCCATCGATTTAGCTACCGCCTCCCTCAAGTCCCTCTCCCTTTACCGCAATGGCTCCAAAGCTGGGTCAATCCCCCGACCTCTCGAGACGCGGAGCACCAAGATTAGCGGCCTGGCTATTCATACCGAATATACTTTCCACCTAGTTTTGCGCACCACTGCTGGCACATATCAGTCGGAAAAGTTGACCTGTCGGACCCACAAAATGACGGACCTGTCAGGTATCACTGTCACAACAGGGGTCCTGCATCCTCAGCGCAAGGAGGCGCTCGGTGCGGCACTAGAACGCGTCGGTGGAAAGCTAATCGACACAGTTCGCATCGATACCACGCATTTTGTTTGCACCGAAGGAAAGGGTCCTTTGTGGGAGAAGGCTGTGGAAATGAATATCCCTGTCGTGGTGCCCGAATGGGTAGATGCTTGTGAGGCCGAGGGGACCATTGTCAGTGTTCGCGGCTACTATCTGAACGCAGACCCGAAGACCAGGCAGCTAGGTCCAATTCATGGCTCAGCCGGGCATCAGCGAACAACATCATCCTTTACATCGAATATGCGCCAGTCCCAATCCCAGTCCTTATCGCGGCCCACAATCGAGAATGAGCGTGACCAAAATACCCCTGAGCCTCCCCCGACCCCATTCCCAGGAGGAAATATGAGCGGTCAGCCCAAGGCAGACGAGAGCGATGACGAGGCCTCTGTCGATACAGCATCGCAACCCCCTCAACCTCCCCCAAAAGATGACGAGGTTCAAACAAAGGAAACTTCCCCGGAAAGCTCCGCTCAGGCAAATGAGGATTCTTCTTCGAAGTCGGATACTGAATCCCAGTCCGACCAAGAAGACAAGAAAAATAGTAGCGAACCAGAAAGTCTCCCCGAGAGCGAAAAGGAGGAAATCAAAGAGCAAGAGCCGGATTCACCACCCAATCATGATTTGAAGAAGGGTAAAGCGAAAGATAACGGTGAGGCGGATTTCAATGAGGTACCTCTATAATTATTATCCAGCGTTTTAAGTACTTTTATTTTTCCCCTTAACAAATATCCTGCACGGTATGATCCTTTTTGGCGGGTTATCGAATTGACTGGATTTTATTCTTTTGACGCCTTTATGTATGTTTTATAGTATATCTATATTTCTTTACTTTCTTTCTCTTTTTTTTTTTTTTTTATCTTAACATTATTTATTAACCATTATTATTGTGTATAGTAGATAGCTTAGACGGTATTTTATTGTTTGGTCACCCTCTATCCAGCTTTTATTATAAAAAAAAATGTCAAAGTCAAGCATCAAATTCGAGGTAGCTTGTTGCGTATCAATATATATAGTTGACATCACATTCAACACGCAAGCTCCACAGCCAAAATAAATACTCTTACACATAGATACGACACCAATCACCATTACAAGGGGGAAAGAAAAGGAAAATAGTAAAAGAACGAGAATAAAAATTATTTATAGATATATAATTGAAATGCTATCATCCCTGTTGGATTGAGGGGGAAATAAAAGAAAAGTGAAATCCATATCTATGCTATGCAATTAAAGAATCTTAATACAAATTCTCAGGGTGGGGGTTTCTTTTTCATTTTCTCTTTACAAACTCCCATGTTATGATAATATTTACATCCCATTCGGTTTCCTATTCATTTAGAAACCTAGTTCACATTTCGAACGACGTCATTGATAGCCCTAGCCACGTAGTTCACATTCTTTTGGCTTACTGTATGAATTAATTTGTTACCTTAGTAAAAGTGACCGAAGTGGACGGTTATCTGTATATTTTTTTTTTTGGTTGAGGGAGGGGGAAATAGGCATAGGTATATTTATTAGGGGGGTGAGGGGAACATACAGCCGCTAATTGAAGCTCTACCAGACTTGAGCAGGTAGACGTGATATTTCTCCTTCAGTGCATAGACTTGTGAGGGTGTGAGACCGGTGTAGGAAAACATGCCGTTCTAATATATGTCGAGTTAATCTCATGTTCAAATAGATATTCATAGAAAGGGTAGAGTGTGAACTATATATATACTGACCTGCTCAACAATATGCTTCCAAGTACCAGGAGTCTCTAGTCTAACCAGTTCGTCGTAGAGAGCTTTGCGCATGGAAATGATTCTGGAGCTCATGACCTTTAAATCCTCATGCCATTGTGCCGTGAGTGTGGGGTCGGTGAGGACCTTTTTCACGATGCTACAGCCAGCCGTAGGACCCATGGAGTACTCGCCACGGATCAAGTGGCAAAGATTGTTAACAACAACGTCTCGGAGGTCCTGGGCACCCTCGTTTAGGACGTAATGGAAGGCGCCGACACGCTGACCATAGAGACCGAAGTTCTTGGAGAAACTTTGGGCAACACACATCTCCATGTTAGGTTTCTCGTTGAGGAAGTAGCGGACGGCCCAGGCATCCTCATCTGCGGAACCGGAGGCGAAACCCTGATAGGCCGAGTCGAAAAAGGGGAAGATCTTTTTGCGCTCGCAAAGATCGGCGATAGCCTTCCATTGCTCCTTGCTTGGATCGAGACCTGTCGGGTTGTGGGCACAGGCGTGCAGGAGTATGGCGTCGCCTTCTTGAGCCTCCGCTTCCAGAGTTGACATCATACCGGCGAAGTCGAAAGAGCGTGTAGCTGCTGAGTAGTATGGATAGGTCTTGCGAGGGACCCCAGCGAGTTCCCAGATAGTGAGGTGATTGGCCCATGACGGGTTAGAGAGCCAGACTGTTCGGGGCTTCATGTGTGTCGCAAGAAACAGAGCACCTAGGTGGTTTGCGCCAGTTCCAGCGACAGTTTGTACAGAGCCAATGCGGGCTTTTGTGGCAGCTAGCTTGTCGGAGGATGAAGAGGCTGTTGAAGAGGGAGAGAAACCGAACATGAGGTCACGCGCTAGCTCGAGGAAGGCCATATCGCCTTCAATTGCAGTGTATTCATGGCGGAAGAGGTTGTTTTCAGCTAACAGTTGCTTCTCTGCTTCCTGAACGACTGGCAGAGGCCACGGCTTGCCATCGTTGGTGCGGTAGACACCTACACCAAGATTGACCTTCTGTGGGAAGCTGTCGTTGATGTATGCACGGTTAAGAGCAAAGATCTCATCTGGGGGGACAGGGGCTAAGGTGCTAAGAACAGTCATAGTGAAATTGAGGCTGTCAATTGCTGCGAATGGTGGGGATAAATTACAAGGGGATGAGGGGGGCTTTTATTCTGTGGATGACAATTTGCGCTGGGGCAAAAAAAGTAAAATAGGAACAAGAAAAAAAAAGTTTGGGATGGCAAGGTGGAGTATCCTGGGGTATATTAGAATTGGTGGGCGTTTTTTCTTTAAATAAATATAATAATTTCCAAAACCTGCAAGTAGGGAGGTAGAATTTGAGAAATGACTCAATAAATCAGTCAATAATAGTGCCAGTCTCCATATGGCACATTCATAGTGAATTTCCATTGCAGTGTTAATGCAAAGCAATTATTCCTGCACCCCGGGGCTAGCCCCGATATCGCATCCAGGGAGGCACGTAGCCTCTCTCCATTATGATTGGATACTCTTTAGAAAAATCTTCCCTTCAAGAGTTAGCCGACGGAAAAGGCGGCCGGGGATAGATCGTGTGGGTCAACCAGATTCCAGGTTCAAGTGAAGGCCAAAAAAGGGAATCAAAAACAATCCAATAAGAGTGGCAGACAGTATTATTATTATTATTCCCTTTATGATGATGGTGATCATAGGAGGTGAAAAGGCACACCTGCCCAGACGCCAATGGCGTATCAAGACGATTTGTCCCAAACAATGCAGGTCTGTCTATAGTTAGCGGGGGAATTGATCCCATGCATCTCAAGGAATATCGATGTTGATCATGCCTCTTGTTTCTCATTTGTCCTCCCTCTATCAGCTGTTATGAGTTCATCGAGGATTCCCATGGCGCTGATTCGGATGGTTCATGAAGTCAGCTGGATCAGAAGCACAATATCCGTAAAGTCATCCGTCCCCGTGCTGAAGGAAACAGCCGGTGGTAACCGAGTTGGCCTTCCCAATCAACAAGGGAGAGTGCAACCAATGATGCTTCAATCGAGAGCGATGGATGATATCTCTACTCTAGCAATTCTGAAACGAGATAACAAGAGATGGAAGATGGGGGTGGGGAGAATTGTCAGCATCGGGATTCTCAGCGGGCTGGAGTTGGAGAGATAAACCAATTTGGAGATTAATCAGTGACCCCGCGTTCATAAGGTGAGCAGGAGGAGCAATAGTGACTCTTCATTCTCTACCTAAATTATTATTATTATTTTTTTTTTTTGGTTCGGACAAATTGAAAGAATTTAATTTTTATTTTATTTTATCATTTCATCTCTTAGCCTTGGGGCAATATTATTAAGAATGGCTGGTGTCAAGGACCTGCATGAACTACGTCCAAAGTTCATTTCGCAGCCGCTTCACAATAGCATCCCCCCTGAACTTCTCCCTCGCTTTGATCCGGCCTACGTAGAGTACTACAATAAATACAATGCGGGTCGACTTCACACCCATGAGGTGCCGATAGAAGCCTTCCGCAAGGACCCTGCCAAGTACTTGACCGTGTATGGCCGTGCTATAGGCCCAGATGTCTATCGGATCACCGAGCAGAAATGTCCGGTTAAAGACGGAGAGATCACGATCCGCATTTTTGAGCCGGCCCCAACCATTGATGAGCATGGCCAGTCAAAGAAGAGGGCGGCCTATATCAATTTCCACGGAGGGGGGTGGGTATTTGGCGATCTCTCGACTGACCATGATTTCTGTAAACGACTCGTGGATGGTCTTGATGGCCATCTTGTAGCGTTTGATGTGGATTATCGGCTTGCACCAGAGAACAAGTATCCCATACCAGTTGATGATTGCTGGGCTGCATTTAACTGGGTTTGTTTTTACCTACTGCAATGACATTCTGAGCTACCCCGCACTGACATTCTCTCTCTCCAGATCCGGACCCAGAAAGCAGAAGAATTCAATATCGATTTGGATAGAATATCTGTAGGAGGGGCGTCTGCTGGGGGTCATCTGTCCGCTGTGGTTGCTCATCACTGTCGGAACGCTGATATTCCACTCGCCTTGCAGGTTCTCATCGTTCCTGTCTGCGATCTGCACAATGTGTTCACCCCAGAAGGAGAATTCGATAGGGAGAAATGCCCCTATGAATCGTATCGGGAAATGGAGTACACGGTAGCTCTGCCTGCAGCACGAATGTCGTACTTCCACAAACATTTCTTGGGTGTACCACGACCCGCTCCATCCGCAGAGGTAAGTCGTACTTGCCGTGCCCTTGGACCCTGCATCCCGCTTCAGGCTCTGACATAATTTGTTTGCCATTCATGATAGGATTGGAGGATCTCCCCCATTCTAGCGCCGAGCTTTGCCAACTTGGCACCGGCTTTGGTCTTCACCGCCGAAATGGATCCTCTCCGGGGCGAAGCCGAAGTCTATGCGGAGAAGCTGAGAGCTGCGGGCGGACGAGTGGAATTGATTCGGGCCGCAGGGGCTCCTCACACGTTTGGGGGATTGGATGATATTCTGGACACGGGAAAGATGCTGAACGAGAAAGTGATTGCGAGGATGCGGGAGGATTTTCTCCGCTAGGAGGTAGTTGGGAGTTCATCCCATGTGCGCATTAATGCAATGAATGGTCATTCCTTCCAACTGGTACTATTTATTACGAGTGAATTGACAATGCAATGAGGATTTTGGTTTATCCGCTGATACTTCTTACCGTACCGTACCTTGCTTGCGGGTGGTTGACCCCATAGAAATTACAGGTTGCTGGGGGGAAAAGAACGACGTCATACCGATTGATACCGGGCCGGGAGATTTCGGCAGGCGAATTCGGATGGTCGCGAAAAAGAAAAAAAAAAGAGAAAAGGAAGTTCTGAGGAGGATTTTCGGTTTGGAATGCGTTGTTTCTTCTTCTCATAAGATTCTTGGAGTGGCCGCCTTTCGGAGCTCTTTTCCTCCTTCTTTCTCTTCCTTCTCAGCAGTTCTCTTGGTTGCAAAGGTGAGGTTATCCAGTCCCCAATTGCTCTCTCAATTCTTCCCTTTGTTTCTTTTTTTTCTGTTCTTGTGTTTCTTTTCTTTTCTTCTTTCCTTAAGAGTATTATTTGATTCTGTGGGATTAGGAGTAGACGTTGTGTCGAAAATTAGCATCATTTTTATTCATTTTAGATCTAACCGCCATCCCCAGGCTCTCCGTCGCCCTTTTTATAACCTTTCGTCATGTTGACCTCCAACCCCTCCCGAGCCGCGGTGCGCTCAATGTCTTCTCTGACACATGCGGTCGCTCGAGTCTCTTCCAGCTCCCCCGCAATTGCCCGCAATGGCCTGACCCTCGTTGCTCGTTCCCCCGCCTCAATCAATAGCCGACGCTCGCTGAGCTCCAACTGCCGACAACTACAACAATTCCCTCGTCTTCAATCTGTTCAATCTCTCAACAAGAGGGCCTTTAGCTCAACCGTCAGGATGGTATGTCTCACCCTCCCCTCACCCCTCCGATACTCTTCTTCCGTGTATCCAACTCTGTTTCGATTGATTGGTTCTGCGGAGAGTTTATTCATTGTGCACCCATACAAAGTGGAACGTAGCACTAACTGGATTTATGGATAGGCTTCTGAATACCGCACTGAAAGTGATGCCTTTGGTGAACTCCAGGTATGAATAACTGCTGTGAAGTTGTTATGCCACGAAGAGTCTAAATAGATGTAATGGTATTAGGTCCCCGCCGACAAGTACTGGGGTGCGCAGACTCAGCGGTAAGATCTCCAGAAACTTGACTCTTCTAAACCCTTCCCACCTTTCCCTCCCATAACACAGGTAATAAGGCTCTGGCTTGATGGATGCTGATGAATTGCGATAGCTCCCTGGGCAACTTCGATATCAACCAGCCCCAGGATCGCATGCCCGATGCTGTCGTCAAGGCTTTCGGTGTCCTCAAGGGGGCGGCTGCTACCGTCAACATGACCTACGGTCTTGGTAAGTAGTCTTGATTATGGAGGATGTGAGATTGGACAGATGATCCTGACAAGGTCCTTAGACCCCAAGATCGGTGAGGCTATCAAACAGGCTGCTGCTGAGGTTGCCGAGGGCAAGCTCCTCGACCACTTTCCCCTTGTTGTTTGGCAGACTGGATCTGGCACTCAGTCCAACATGAACTCTAACGAGGTCATCTCCAACCGTGCCATTGAAATCCTCGGAGGTAAGATGGGCTCCAAGAAGCCCGTCCACCCTAACGACCACGTCAACATGTCGGCTTCCTCCAATGACTCCTTCCCCACGGCTATGCACATCGCTGCTGTCTTGGAGCTTGAGAACACCCTGCTGCCTTCTCTCAAGAGCCTGCGCAACGCCCTCCAGAAGAAGGTGGAAAAGTTTGACAAGATCATCAAGATTGGTCGTACTCACTTGCAGGATGCCACCCCTCTCACTCTGGGCCAAGAGTTTTCCGGCTACGTCGCCCAGCTCGACCGCAACGTTGAGCGTGTTGAGAACTCTCTACCTCATTTGCGCTATCTAGCTCAGGGTGGTACTGCCGTCGGCACCGGCCTCAACACCTTCAAGGGCTTCGATGAGGCTATCGCCGCTGAAGTCACCAAGATGACTGGTACCGAGTTCAAGACCGCCCCTAACAAGTTCGAGGTCCTTGCTGCCCATGATGCCATCGTTGAGGCCTCTGGCTCCCTCAACACCCTGGCTTGCTCCCTGTTCAAGATCGCTCAGGATATCCGCTACCTCGGATCTGGCCCCCGCTGCGGCCTCGGTGAACTCATTCTCCCCGAAAACGAGCCTGGTTCCTCTATCATGCCTGGAAAGGTTAACCCTACCCAGTGCGAGTCCCTGACCATGGTCTGCTCCCAGGTCATGGGTAACCATGTTGCTGCTACCGTTGGTGGCATGAACGGCCAGTTCGAGCTCAACGTCTTCAAGCCTCTTTTGATCCGCAACCTGTTGCACAGCGTGCGCATCCTTGCCGATGGCATGAAGAGCTTCGAAAATAACCTAGTTGAGGGTCTTGAGGCTAACGAGCCCCGTATCAACACTCTGCTCCACGAGAGGTATGTGCTATCCAAAACTCGTCTGGCGTGATATGTGTACGAAGTAGCTAATTATTTTCAGTCTGATGCTTGTTACCTGCCTGAACCCTGTTATTGGGTACGATATGGCTTCCAAGGTTGCCAAGAATGCTCACAAGAAGGGCATTACTTTGAAGGCTAGCGCCATGGAGCTTAAGGCTTTGAGTGAGGAGGACTTTGACAAGCACGTCCGTCCCGAGCTCATGCTTGCTCCCAAGGAAAAGAAATAAATGGTAAATATTGATTTTTTTGGCACGGGGGGTGTTTCTGTTTAGAATGGAATAAAACAATAGCGAAGCCTAGTTTTTTTTGTTATTATATGTATACTGAATACAATTGTATAATTCTGGTCAATTATATTTCTTTCTTGTTTACTTTTTCTTGATTATTCTTTTCCGGAATGTACCAAGTATTTGATTCTTCATGTCTTGGCTTGCTCGGGGGTTATTTTTGGAATTCCACTATACCTACAAGTGGGTTGGCCCAATGACGAGGGGAAAAAAGAAAAAAAAAGAGAACCAGTTCATTTCTCCCTGAAAGTGCTACATCTTAAAAATGTAAATTAAGCAGAGTGTGATCATAATTATTATTCTATTAGGCGTAGAGGCTAGCAGTGGTCATAATTCTCCCAAACCAAGGACTGTAGGATGGATCTATAAATACCGCGTGGTGTTTCATTGAGGACCGTGGTTCAATTCAGCTTCTATTGTTTCTCCCCCCCCCCTCAGCCCCTTTGCTTGCTCACCAGCAATTGGCTTTTAAATCTCTCTCTTCCTTTACTGTTCTCCTCTCCTTTTGCTTCCCCTCTAGTAATTTCTCCTACTTCTTTTCTTTTTTTTTCTTTATCTTATTTCTCTCTCTGATACCATCTCAATCGAGACCGACGCTTTTAAATCTCACAATTGAATTTAACCCCACCATTCACCGCCATCAGGTCCTCTCTCTACAACTGCTTGATTTCCCCCTTCACCATCAGTTGCAAAAGATTATAGATATCTTGTACCCATCTAGCAAGACAAGACGATCCAAATCCCCTAGTAAACAAACAACCAAGCCAAACCGATAAACAAATAATCTCCCCCACCATGTCCGCCGCAACCACCACCTCCAACACCCCTTCAAAACAACCTACCAGCCTCTGCGCCGAAACCCCCCTCTTCTCCCCCTCCCTAATCTCCCCCGAAGTCACCTCAACCCTGCCTGAAAACTACACAATCCGCCCCGCTCGTCGCACCGACTACCAGCGCGGTTACCTCGATGTGCTCCGCGTCCTCACCACCGTCGGCGACATCACAGAGGACCAATGGAACCAGCGATACGATTGGATCTCCTCTCGTAACGACGAGTACTACCTCCTCGTCATCTGTGATGGGGAGGATCGTGTTGTCGGCACAGGTAGTTTAATCGTCGAGAGGAAGTTCATCCACTCCCTCGGTATGGTTGGACATATTGAGGATATTGCGGTTGAGAAGGGTCAGCAGGGGAAGAAATTGGGGTTGAGGATTATCCAGGCTTTAGATTATGTTGCTGAGAAAGTGGGCTGTTATAAGGTATGTTCCCTTTCTTTCTTTCTTTTTTTTTTTTTTCCTATGGCTTGAGAGAGAGAGAGAGGGAGAGATTTTGGTTCCGGGTCTAATTAATCTTCTTTCTTATTTCTCTAGACTATTCTTGACTGTTCCGAAACAAATGAGGGCTTCTATATTAAGTGTGGGTTTAAGAGGGCTGGGCTGGAAATGGCTCATTATTATTAATTCTTAATTTAATATGGCTAGCGCGTGAGGAGTCAATAGTCAACTATGTACCTAGGAGACCTGAGGTTAGTTGGCTGATGTGATTATTTATTGTTACTGGCGTTTTTTTTTTTTTTTTTGGAAGATGTTATCGTGGTTCGAAGACTTGATTTGATATTTGATATCCTGGGAGAGTAAGCAGCAACTTTGTGATTGTGAAGAGAAGGAAGAAAACAAGGATAGATGGCACAGGTGCCTGCCTCACTAGGGGTTTATATATACACCTAGATACTGTAGAACTTATTGATTTCACCAAAAAAGGCAAGACAAACATGTCTCAGTTTTAATTTGTTTTTATCCTTGGGAGGGGGGGGGGTTGTTCCTCTGAATGGGATTTGTACATGTACTAATCGGGATTATGGACTGGTTACTGTGTAATAGTGGTAGTCCCTAGGTAGGTAGCAACGCATCGTCGGCTTTGTTCCGTGAATCTAGTTTAGTTGAATTATAAGGTAAGGTATCGAAGTCCCATTTCTTAGATAATCATATCAATCCACAAAGGGTCCGTTTACGCCGATAAAGTAACAAAGCACAATATCAGTCCTTCCTATACCGAACAGGAAAGAAAAGACTCGAAAGAAAAGGTGAATCAGATTTGAATTGGCGACGAAAAACAAAGAAGCGGAAGAAAAAAGATAATTGGCATTTCCCAAGTAATGAGTTCCCATTTGAAGTATTGTTCAAACCCATATAATCTAGTCAATGAAAAACATAGGGAAAAAAAAGAGCAAAAGAAAACCCTCCCATTTCATCACTTCCAACCAAGCCAAGTTCGGTATCCTTCTCGGGTATCTCGAGTCTTCCATGTCAGGATGCTGTTTTCTTTGGTTTTTCATTTCACGACTAGATGACGATCAGATATTAATCGCCTTGGGTTTTCCATTTTTGTCTTTTTTTCCTTCGTGGTCGTCATCATCGTTTCCCCGCCGTTTTCTGATTATACCGATTTCCCTCCCAGTAGGATGTTTAGTTTCCGGGGTTGGGGTTCATCTAGAGACAAATGCGAGTCAGTCATCAGAAAAACATGTATAACCCAAGGATAATCCCTTTCAAGAGGCCCTTGTCATCACTCTCCCACCCTTTTCTCTCTCCAACTTGGGCCTGTTGTAGGATCATCGACATGACGTACCTTTCGCTTGCCACCGGTCATGGTAACGTTGACGAAACGGCGAGTGTACTTGAGGCGCTTCATGGCACGGCCCTTAGGGAGCTTCTTCTTCTCTTGGGCCTCGACCTATATCATTGACAAAAAAGACAAAAATCGTCAGCCTCCGGTTTCCTATCATCCGACACGTTCTTCATAAACAGAAGCTGGGGGATCCTTTCTTGAAAATAATATCCATTCAATCCCGGTGTTCCACAGATCATCATTCTCTCTTTCGCGCCTGTCCATCCCCTCTCTTTTCATTTCCAGAGGAAAGTCACTGTTTCCCTTTCCCCACATCCGAACACAAACGAAATATAGAAGGGAAAGATAAAACTCCCTCTTCTATACTCAAAACGACAGATCATGGAACACCGAGAACGAATATTTATTCCTTTCAAGAGAAAAACCCTTCTCTTCCAGCGAGAGAGATGAGGATCATATGAGGGTATTTTCTTTCTTTTCTTCTGTATTTTGTGCTTCATTGACCTACCTTAGGAGTCGCAGACTTAACCTTACCCGCACGGGCGAGAGATCCGTGAACCTTACCCATGGCTGTTGGTGATGTGTTTCTTGTCGGATCGAGATGGAAAGTTGACTGGAGTCGCGGCTTGAAGGGCGAAGGGGAGGGGCGCGGAAAGGGTGATTCAACTTCTTGTGGGCAAATCGCGCTAGGCTGCTCAATAAGCGAGATGGCAAAAAAGAGACAAAGAGGGTACTGTGGATGACTAACACACTTCTTTCACTAGCTACTTCAATGCCTGAGGCAAAAATTAGAGGTGTATGTGGTAGTGCCTAGGGCTTAAGCGGTTGGGAGTGTTTTTTACTTTTACTCTCTACTTCTTGTTTTCATTTATAGTGTGAATGGTTCATTAAAGATAATTTAATTTAGTTTTTTTTCTCTCAATCTCTTGCTACTCTCACCTTTTTCTGTCTTGACTCCTGGGTTGTCAGATAACTTGTAGATGCCTTAATCCGGTTAGGGTAGGTTTGAGCCCTATATGAGTAGGTACGTATTTTTTACCGGCGTCCGGGCTGTATCGTATTGTCACACATAACTAACTCCCTAGGTATTGTTAGCTGTGTGGTATTTTTGGAAGACGGAGATCATCGGAAACCTGGAGATGATGACCTAGAAGACCTACACTGTAGGCTACCTACCTGCCTAGGGGTACGTAGTAACTCACTTCTGATTGGCCGGTAGTAGGATGTAATAAAGATAATGCATGGGCGGGAGAACAACTCAGAGATGGAAAAGCCGTTTTAAGGTTAAAGAGATAGATAGATCTAGATTTGGATATTACAGGGTATACACTCCCTAGTAGTGTACTGACTGACGTTTTTGGAGATGGCAGAGGGGTCAATTATTGGGGGTTATATTTGACATCAAGTCGAGTGTAATATTCCAAACATGGGGGAATCTACAAGCTCAAAACGACCCACAAAAAAGGCAATCATATCACATCCATTTTTCCATTTCCTGGTAAAAAAAAAAGAAAGGCCATGGCGCGCAATGAAGAAGCCTATCTGAGAGCCGTTAGGATTTCTAAATCCGTGGTAAGAACTGGCCATCGTTTATAAGCCGATAGGTTCGATAATGTTGTAAACATTTTTTATTTTTTTGTGTATAAAAGAAACACAAGTGCCAGCTCCAGAAACCTCCCAAATTCCGTCCATGATATTTTCCTTCTTTCTCCCAAGCCCAAGCCAGACCGTTTGTATTCCGTTTAACGAGACTTGGCAGCGACCTTAGGAGCAGAGCCCTTAGCACCCTGCTTGCTCTGGATGCGCTGAGCAGCACCCTTGCCAGCAGCGGCGGCGTTCTTAGCCTTCTCGGCCTTCTTGCGGCTCTCGGAAGCAGCCTTCTTCTCCTTGGCCTCCTTGATAGCCTGCTGGCGGGCGGCGGCACGGGCCTCGGGGCGCATGCTGCGGCGCTCCTTGATCACATCAAGGGAGGCACCGACGATAGCACGCTGGTGCTTGACGGCACGGCGAGTGCGCTTCTTAGCAACTTCCTATTCGGGTAAAAACACTCCCCGTCAGTATCATCTCTTCCAATATATGTTCTTCAAAATAAACCTCCTGTCGAGAGTCTTTTTTTCTTTGGCTCTGATTCCATCTCTTTTAATTTATACCATATTCCCTTCTCTTATCCGATCGGTAAGGCGATCTCTTGTCCCATCCTAGAATCCCATAATTTCTTCTTCCCCAATCCACAAAACAAAACAAATTTGAACCCAAGGGGAGTGGCGGTACTGACTTCAGAGATACCCTTCTTGTGCTGGCGACGGTAGAGGACAGTCCAGGCTATCCGGCGAGGGTTCTTGCGCTGGAGGAAAAGGGATTCGGACTTTCCATTCTGGAAGCGGAAGATCTTGCTGTCGCCACGGACGTACAGCTTACCCTATATTCGTAAAAACCAATCTGTCAACAAAACTATCCTGAAGAATTGCATGGTGCACAACAATCATCCTTTCTCCAACGAGGGTCTAAGGCTCGGATCGTCGCGGGTCACGGTTTCGGGTGGCCGTTTGGATGGTAGGGACAGAAACGAACCTTTCCAGGGTAGATCTTCTGACCGCTGAAAGAATCGTCGTAGGTACGCATCTTGATCGTGAGAGATGCGCTGCCGGTTGAGACGAGTTGTCGGTTGGCGTTGGGTGGTTGAGTCGAATCGGGCTTTCACGACGGCGTGCTGGTCGCGAGTCTTGACACAATTGTGGTGCGGTGCGGAGCCTCGCTAAAGTGGCTCACGTGATAGCCCCTGCCCTTGGCCGATCATTGGCTACGCCTCCCCTCTCAAATGTTAGACGCAAGCTAACTACATGCATAGAACTTTTTAAAGCAGTATACGTCCTCGATAATGTCATTTTTAATATATGTCGTGACTATTTCCCTTTCTATATGCTGAAAGTCTAGAGAAATCGATTCCGAATGACCAAATTTGATTGCATTCATTGACACTACCCTATGGAATGATGGTTCTTCAACATCCCCTTTCAAATTAGGCAGACTTCTAACTGCGTTCTTCCAATTCTTTGAATGCTTGCTTCCCTTTCTTCATCTCCTTTCCTGCCTAAATCTTCTTCTTCCTTTCCATTATGGTCAATTCCTTAATTCCATAGATTACTAAGAAAACTTCTCCAGTCGTGTCACCCTGAAATTCACTCATGCCATTCACAAGGACCCCATGGATTTGATTTGCATTCCTGTAAAACAAGAAATATACAGTTGATTAGCCCAGCTCCAATTGATGTTAATATTCGAATCCTTCTAGGTATTAGAGGGAAGAAATTGTATTACCTTGCATTGGATGTCTTGGCACATTTTGTTTGGGCAAATACCACAGCACCGTGGGCAAACATGGCGTCCACACCCTCCAGGGATGGAGCACAATGAAAATGTGGTCGGATCTTTGGCGTAGACGCCTAGGAAGTCAAGCACTTTTATGACTCGATTAGCAGCATCGACACCGTAGGCCCCTGTGTCACCATCGGCTGTCTTCCTTTCGGCTTCGTTGCGGACGCAGCAACCTGCATTACAAACTGGACAGGGGCCAAAGCAATCAAGGCACCAAAGATTCTTGTAATCCCATATTCTAATATCTCCGACCCTGCGTGGAGCCTTCTTATTCTTCGGGTTTCGTGTCTTGACTTCAGTTCCGGTTACACGGCGCACGTATGCAACCTTGATTAGATGTTTGTTAGCTCTGACTGATACTTGGTGTTTGTATTGATGATAGGAAACAGTATATACTTACCAACTCATCAAATGAACTTTTGTTAAGATCTGGTTCTTTCTCAGGAGGCCCATTGTGTTTCACCAACTTTTGGTATTCAGAACATGGTTCCCCTGCCCCCGGCAGAAGGCCGGTGTTCAACCCTCTGTTCATTGCTTCAGCCTCTGCAGCTGGGTCTAGGTCAAAAAAGGCATAATCTTTTGAGCCACTTCGGATTAGCTTTGGTCAAAATGAAACTCGGAAGATAAGTATAGGTAAACATAGGTATACTCACCTCCAGGGGATCTAATGTATTTCACAAAGCTTGGTGAGGGTGTCGCTTTTACAGAGGATCCTTGCCGAGACTTCCCCTTCTCTTTCTTCTTGTCCTTCTCCTTTGGACTCTGGATGCTGTTAGGTGTTGTGTTTATGTTGGAGCTTGTAGAGCTTGTATTATGTGTTGCAATTGAATCGGAACGAAACCAGACGCGAGGACTGGAGGGCGAAGATTTTGGCTCTAGGCTTCCCCCGGAAGGCCCAGGAGTAGATTTGCCTGTGAAAGCCCGAATTTTTTTCTTAAATGAACTGACACTAGGGGAGATCTGTTTGTCTGGGGTTGATGGGAGAGCTGTCAATGAATGTTGCGAAGAAGATACCTCAGAGCCCTGGCGCTCCCCAAGGCGAAGACCAGCGTCAAATTGGCCAGAAATGTCATCAAATTCACTCAACGCAAAAGAATTAGACGAATTGGCCAACAAGGGGTCGTTGTCATCGTCGTGATCCCTACATAGGATGGATTAACCATGTATCTGTTGGACGAGTTGGAAAGTGGAGGGATGGAAAGAGAGAGGCTCTTACTCAGATTGGACCTTATAGCCGCGTCCCCTCTTCCTTCTGGGTATAATTGGCATCGTGCCAGGATAGGATGTTTTCGTAAGGAGACGTTCACCAATCGATATGGGTGGTTGGACACAGAAAGAAAGCTGAAATCGATCCTCACAGAATCTTACTATTATTCTCAATATTAAGAAGTTGGCGAGGTTCTAGTAACACTAGAACTATAGTTTATGCTTCACATGGCTGTGTGCTGCATTCACTACTCTACCAAATTGTAGTGAATAATTTGCGCATCTAGGTTCATAAACAACTTGAAACATGCGCATATATGTTAAAGCAGATCATATAAAAAGAATTCTTTTCCTGTACTAAAAAAATAAAGAGGCTCTTGAGTATCAAGCTTGACCTCTTTTATTTTTTTTGGCAATGTAGACGATTGCATGTTGTGAAATCATGCTCTGACTTGTCGAGACTTCCTTAAAATGGACCTGATATGGAAGGGTTCTATATTTATATCCTATTGGATCAACAACGTCACTCAGCACATTAGAATGAAAGAGGATTATTGAGTTGAGTTATAGAAATACCATTGAGTCACGCACTGTGTATATGTTCAAGCTGGTAGATGATCAAGTACTGTTCTATTGAATAAATGGTTCTATCATAAAAAGCTAGGTAAAAAAATCGTAGCTCCAAGAGATGCAAGTGAAGCTAAGACCTATAGGAGCTTTGGAAAAACTGGTTGACGCTCGTTGCGCCACACTGTAGCATGTCGCAGGAAAAAAAAAAGAACCAGAGCAAGAAAAGCGCTGATGAGTTGAGAGACTGGGCTCCTGTGCTCTCGAAAAAAGACACATGAAAGAGTCCCTCAAATAGCATAAATTGGGTCCAAAAGATCAATACAGAAAAAGGCTAAAGGATTGTACGCTTTTCCCTCGTGGTCTCATCTCTGCGTAGTTGCTTGTCGTTTTCTCATGGTACTGGGTTCCGTGGGGGATGCCCCCGGAAATAGTCTAGGTCATTGCATGTGTCCTAGTCCATTCTCTCGCAGTTTGGATAGCAGCAGCCTCGTCTTCCTTCCAGCGTTGAGCAACGTCATTGGCAAGAGGATCATCTGGATTCGGGGCTCCTAGTAAGATCTGAATTGATAGAAGGATGGTTCGGATTTGAAGGGCAGGCGACCAATTGCCTAATGGGAGTTAGTTTGAATGTAGATACAGAACTATCTCTGGCCGCATACTCTTCAATACATCTAAGCAGATCCGTCCAAGACGGTCAATATTGGGGTGATAGATCTTGGTGAGGAATCGAATCTTGGGTGGAGTCATCGGATAATCTTCAGGCAAGAATAGTTCGAGACGGAAAATTCCACCTTTTATTTGTTGAAATTAACAACTATTCAACCAAAGCTGTAGCTAACTGGGTAGTTTACCTTCATATGGAGATTGCGCAGGGCCATGGATGGAAACATCAAAATATCGTAGGTTGTCTTCATGAGGCACAGCGTTGATACCAGGAACTCTGGGGGAAGTGTCAATAATGTAAATTCTTCATTTTATTATGCTTTTCGATAATAAAATAAAATAAAATAAATAGAGATAATAGGTTACTTACGGCTCTGCCAAAAGGCGCTCTGTTTCTTTAATTATTCTCTTAGGCAAGGCCATTTTTTCTTCCTTGTATTGTTATCTGAATCCTGACCTTGAGACTATCAGGTGGGGTGAGCTTTTTGTTTTATTTTGGGGGGTTGTTCCCCTCCTATGACTTGAGAGTCAGGTACCTCACTCTGAAATGAAGAAAAAGATAGGCGGTTATCCACCAAAAACGGACAAGAATTCTAAATCCAGATAATCAGGGAATCACTTGAATAGGAGATCAGATCTTGTTAGGTTAAGATCCGCATAGAAAAAGCAGTTGAAGAACGACGTAACCAACGGAGGGGCTTTGCATCCCGGGTGGTTATCGAGTTCCGTATAAATTACAGATAGTGAAAGATACCATTGACGCAAAATATTGGCCGAGGACCATCTCGATAGGAAACGTCTTGGCCTCACCTTGTACTTCGCAACTTATCACTGCCACATTTTGTGGGTCGCTCACTCATATTTTTAATCTATCAACACGGAATATACCGCTAGTTTCTATATTTATGTCTCCTAGGTGGGCCAATTGATCGCCTTACTATATCTAGATGAACTAACATGAATCTCGTCAGTCCCTTGTAACCGGAGGAGCATCGGTGATACCCAACACAATTATCCACCGCCGCCGCCGACGTGCAATGTGCGCGAAATGTATTCCTGACTTTACACTTACACCTAAACGAGAAGGACTAGTTTTGTGGGCCCTATCGAGATGATAGCACGGTTTAAGGGTACACACGAGTTGCCGTCTGTGCGTTTTCTGGTTTCTTGACGCCTCTTGTCTGGTCAAGGTGTCTTTGAGTGACCACGCACATACGGGCCTGTTCGAGGACAGGCATTCGACAACGGAAAAATGTCCGATTCCATTGAACCACGGCCGTTAGTCTCGGCGTTCGAAAGCCCAACCTTTGGCGAGGATAGCTCCTTCCATGTAGACCAACCGGTTGGTTCTATGTCAATTTCACCATGTGGTCGAGATGTTGTGCTAGCTTCGAAAGAGGGCCTCCACATCATCGACTTGGACTCACCATACTCGCCGCCTCGCTACCTTCCACATCACACACCTTGGGAGGTTGCAGATGTTCAGTGGTCTCCATTTGCTGCCCGAGATTATTGGGTTGTGAGCACATCAAACCAAAAGGCATTGGTATGGAATTTGGCGATGCAAACCTGCCAAAATTCTATCGAACATGTCTTGCATGCTCACACACGTGCTATCACCGACATAAACTTTTCTGCCCACCACCCTGACACCCTAGCAACCTGCGCAGTCGATAGTTTTATCCATTGTTGGGATCTAAGAAATACGCAGCGGCCAGCTATGTCGTTCTCTGATTGGTTTGCGGGGGCCACTCAGGTGAAATGGAGTCGACAAGATCCTAATATCATCGCCAGCTCTCATGACAAGTTTCTACGGATATGGGATCAACGAATGGGAGCCTACCCCATAAGGTCTATTGAAGCTCATGACACCAAGATTTATGGGGTTGATTGGAATAGAGTCCGGCCCGGTGCCTTAGCTACCTGCTCTCTAGACAAGACCATTAAGTTCTGGGACTATACAGTTGAGGGCGATGTTCCGGAGAAGGTCATTAAGACGCCGTTTCCTGTTTGGCGCGCACGGAATACCCCGTTTGGATGGGGTGTCTTAGCCATGCCCCAAAGAGGCAACTATGATCTCCACCTCTATAGCCGCAGGGCAGGGGAAGGTGCGGAGTTGGATGATTGTCCCTCTCCAGTTCATAGTTTTCCCGGCCATAAAGGACCGGTAAAAGAATTTCTTTGGCGAGCACGTGGTGGTGTATCAGATGGTATTGATCATAGAGAATTTCAATTAGTATCTTGGGGAGCCGATAAAGAACTTCGTTTACACCGAGTTGACCCGGATATTATGGAACGGGTCGGTTACGAAAAGGGGCGATCGTTTATTTCTAACTTGAACGTCACTCGCAAAGGGGCTGTTTATAGGACCTTCCGCGATGAATATGTTGGCCAGGAATACGAAGATGCAGATCCTATGTCACCTGCGTTCCAATCCCCTATCCCTCCAGCTTCTCAAGGGTTAGGGTTGAATACTATATCTGTCCCGTATGCTCATGCCTGGAATCAAGGAGGCGCTGCAGACGCCAGGATAGGTATGCAAGGAAGATCCACATTGCGGGCAGACACAAATCCAATCGCGTGGATGCGGGGGGTTAAGATATCAGGATGGGATATTGAGACCTTGGGGGATGAAATAACACACGTGGGCGAAAAGTTCACAAAAGTTGTATTTGAATCAGTTGATGTGAGACGACGAAAAACGACAATATCTCTTCATGGACCTTGGGGTACTGACGGAGCCTCCCTCTTCCTCAAAGTGGACATTAAGTTCCCGCCTGATTACCCTCGAGATGCGGTACCTGTTTTCGGGGTGCAACGAACCGCCTCTGTCACTGATCAGCTTGCTGAGAAGATTATCGCTGAACTGCAGACTATCTCGGAAACTTATCTTTCACATAAGAGAGGCTGCCTTGAGGGAGTTGTTCGGTACTTACTGGGCGAGAGCAACCTAGAAGAAAGCATTGCATGGATTCTTGGTGAAACAGCCGAAACAGTAAAGTCTCCTATCAATGGCGGGGGTGGAGGTGAAGAATCAAGTGACGAAGATGAAGTTGGATTATCCCAGAGCCAGGAGCTAGGTATGAGTTCTGAGTTACGGCCCGCGAATAATGCAAATGTCCCCCTGGCGAAAATATGTGGCGCTGTATGGGCCAACGATGGCCGCTTGGTGTGCTTTTTCCCTACAAAGAAGGATAAGTCTGCATATTCTCTAGAAAATCTAGGATTCAAGGAGATGACGAGATTTTCCAGATCTGACGGGGTCTTTGAGGGGTTTGGACGGTTCCAAACGAGTTCCCCGGGACTACGAGCAACTGGTACATTGACCAGCACTGACGATGGCGCTTCTGACTATTCGGATGACTCCGAGGCTGAGACCTCAAGCTCCTCAGGGTCATCTGGTATTTTGTCGGGTCTTCAACATCGGTTCTCCACTCCTCAAACCTGGCGTAGTGCTGGTAGTCTTGGACTGTATCGACCCCGGTCGACGGATAACTCCCAGAGATCCACAGTCGGCGGTATGACCACAAAGTCGTCAGAGATTCCGCAAAATGTGATATCTATTTATGACTTGAGTGAGATACTGCCCGCGAAACGTGAGCTGGCGAGTGGATACCGTATCTGCGGTAAGGTTGCTGATATATGTGCCCATAATGCAGCGGTTGCTCTTGATCACGGTTACTATGAGTTGGCCCGAATTTGGGGATTAGTCAAGCTCATCTTGCATGAATACAAGTCTCCACCAGCTTCACCAAGTTTACATAATGCGGACAAGTCTCTGCATATTCAAAGAAAGGATAGCGCCGTGGATTTGAGTTTTGACGCAGCGAACCAGGATATTAATCCTAAAGAAACAATAGGCGGCGTGATTCAATGGGGGAATCATCCTTTTGGTGGCCACTGGCTCGTTCCAGCGCTTTTCAAGCATTTCGAACAGATTGGCGATGTACAAATGCTAGCAATGCTCTCTTGTGTTCTCTACGAACCGAATTTAGAGCGGAGTCCACCTGAGAGGGGACTCCACCACAATAGGACCGCCTCCAAAGGAATGGATAGTAAGTCGTTTTCGCTGGAGTTTTACGCTACCCACACACCTGGACCAGGCAAGTCGCAAATGGCCACCCCTCTCACCTCTACTCCAAAGGAAAGCCATGCAACACCTGCCACACATAGCTCAGGACGTTCATCGTCTGAGCTTTGGCGTTCCAGCACGACTCCGCCTTATTCTACGGGTACCACGCCTCCCTTACTTTCTCGTGCAACAAGCCTAGCTACTGAGAAAAAGCAAAATATGTCGTTAGCTGCCTCTCCCGACCAACAATCGCAACCACGAAGCGGATCTGGATTTGGCTCTGTTCTTGCGTCTTCTCTTTCCCGATCCTTCACATTTGGGCCGTCATCAGCATCACCCCCAGCAGGCATTCTACCCAAAAAGAAGTTAAGCCCAAGTGGTAGCCCGCATGCAGCAGGGGGGCCAGGAGTATGGACGACTAGTGCCTTTGTAGCTAAGCCTGTATCTGCAATCCCGGACTATCTCACCACATCAACTGCACTGACTTCACAAACCCACTCTGATACTGAGAGTGTACGGCCTCGGAATCGAGCAGCCGGCAAGATCCAGGCAACTTTAAAAAACCAGGGCGCTTTTGATGGCAATGGTAACACTCACAATTCATTTCTCGATCCTAATAAGGATTGCATGTATCGCGCTTACCGCATAGCCTATGCCCATCTTCTTTCGGTCTGGGGGCTACCAGTTCAACGAAGCGAAATGCTTAAGATTGGTGGAACGGTATTGCAAGCAAATGATACTCATGTGCGTCACTGGAATCCTAATGGACCTGAGGATTCGTTCTCCTTGTCGAGACTTGGTCGGAGGAGCTCTGTGGGAGTGGGAATAAATACTGGCAGTGATAGCCATGGCCTGGAAATTCAACGACATTGTATTAGATGCGGTCAGGCTCTTCATTTGTCAATATTCAAGATTCAAAATCTTGCGGAGGCTAATTCCAAGCCTCATGTAAAGGGAAGCACCATATCAGTAATTTGCCCCGCTTGCAAGCCCAAACAACCGCTACCGTTGAAACTCCCCTGTGTGATCTGCAGCGAAGTGGTAGAAGGAATGGTCACTCCCTGCCTTAGCTGTGGGCATGTGAGTTGCTTTGATTGCTACCAGGGCTGGTTCTCAGCCACCCAATCACACATAAGTAACGATGGGGAAAATGCTCAAATCGCCCTCGACAAAGAACAGGAGTTTCAATTTTGCCCCAGCGGTTGTGGCTGTAAGTGCTCAGACCACACTGTCACCAACATCTCAGGGCCCTGGAATTCTACAGACCCGGAACATGAGGACGATAGCTCCCTCTACAAATCTCCGAATAGGCTATCGGAAAGTTCGCTTCAGAGTAGCGAGTTCCTGCCTAGTGTTGGCCAGCCGGAAGACGACCTCGAACATTGGCAAACTTCGCCATTTGCATCTCTCGCGCGAGGGCTTGGAGGTGGTTTAAGTAGAGGCCTACGGGAGAAAGAAGAAAAGCGAAAGCCTAAGCTACCTAATACACCTTTCATTCCGAAGAAGTCGGCTATGAATCAGGTAGAAAGCTAGTAATGGGAGATGACAAGCTTTGTTAATGAATTCTAGTTGTATACCACTTATGTTGAACCGCATAGCGTGGGTGACAATATTGAACTGAATTATTATAGAAGTAAAGATTTACTGTGCAATTTTCTCCCTGGTATACCTAGCGTATAGAACGGCTAGTTAGATATACGTATAGAAAAAAAAAAAAAAAAAGTAATAATACTCTAAGAAAATAAAGACAAGTTGCCCCCACTATTACGATCTCGCAATATGTACGGAAAAGAGAATAATAAAGAAAACCAGCTGGCATAAATATCCTTTCATCTCAACAATCCCAGCCAGGAAATTAACTTGCCCACAGTCACTCCAACAAGCAACCTCAGACGAGGGGGGGTGGGAGAGAGGCGCCTTATCCTACCTCCATTCCGCCTCATCATCATCGTCAGAGGATTGAACGAATTTTTAATGCATCACGACAGCAACATGATCAGTCATGTAGTCACGAATACTTCCGAGGAAGCAAGCCGCGATGATCGACACACTACCGAATCCAATACTGGCATAGTAAACGTACTTGTAGCTTTCGGAAAAGGCCATCTGACCGGCCTTCACGACAGCCTCATAGGCAAGTTCGTTACCTCCAATTCCGGGAATTTGATGCAACCCCTCAAGCAGAGATGCGCCGGTCAATTGGATTGCCGCCTCGATGAGGTGGACATCCGTGATGTTGAGTTGGGTGACCATGACGCCGCCGATGTAATGCTCAGCCTGTGGAACGAATTTCTCAATAAAGATGTTATAGTAAATTGTGTAGCCGATACTACCTCCAACGACACGGATGGAGAGGGTAAGGGCGGAAATGGTGGCGATGAGATCCTGTGTTGTTGCAATAATTAGCTTGAGAGACACAGAGATATCTTGGGCAATGGTAGGTAGGTAGTTAGTTAACATACATCTGGGCAAATGATAGTGGTCATGATGGAAGCTGGGACAACGATTCCTCCAATACCCAGTCCAGCAAGGGTCAGCAGACCCCAAAGAACGTGCATGTTATCGAGATCGGCGACAGCCATAGCACCGCATCCTGTAAAAAGAAGTCAATCATCTTTTTCATATGGTGAATCCTCCGTTTTCATTTATTTTTCTTCCCTCCTAGTATCTGGAAGATTTTGATCAGATTGTTTGGGCGTACGAACCTGCAGTCATCAAAATACTACTAATAATCAAGAGTTCCTTGTTGTGACCATGGAGGACGCTGAGCAACCACAAGACAATGCAAGCGCCTCCCATAATGCCGAAACCAACTGGAAGGCTTCGGAGACCAATATCCACGGGATCGTGGCCATAAACATTGAATGACTGAGTGGGCCAGAACATGATAACAGAGAAGAAGTTTGCTCCGGAGATAAATGTAATAACAAGGGTAAGACCGAGAGTGCGAGGCTCCTGCTTGAGTCGACTGGGGAAAATTGGGTATTTTGCGCCATATACTTCCCAAAATCCAAAGGCAACCAGAAGAACGAAGCCAAGAATGAGAGGGACCAGGACATGAATTGATGTCCAATCATACTAGATTCAAGAGAAAAAAAAAAGGGTGTGTTAGTCAAATTGTGACAACCTATCTCTAGCAAGAGATATCGCAACATGCTTACCTGGTATCCACCCCATTGCATGCCAGCCAAGAATGAAATCAGACCACCGATGCTGAGGATGCCGCCAACAAAATCTATCCTCTTGATGACCTCGGTTTTGCTCAGTCCTTCTGAGTTAACACGAGGCGGTGGGAAGTAGAACGCAGCCGTGATGAGCAAGCCAAGGCCAGCCCATCCTGTACAGAACCAGCCAACGTCACGCCAACTGCCAGCGTCGGCGATGAGTTGAGCCCAAAGTACAGATGGAGCGAATGGGGCGATTGTAAAGATCAAGACTGCAACGTATTTTCCCCGCTGTCGAGTTGGGGCCATCTCGGAAGTTGCCGCCAATGCTGTTAGTTCGTTGATACCTGCACCAGCACCAGCAATTGCCATTCCACCTAAAGAAGCTGTTAAAACGGGTATTTAACCGAGGTAAAGAGGAAAAAGAAAACTGTTTGCACATACCGATGAAGATATTCATGGTATTTGCTGTGGAGCAAATAACCATCCCGACAGTGACTAGCACTGCACCGATGAGAGCAACATAGCGACGCCCAATAAGATCAGAAAGGGACCCGACGAATGGGCAAACACCAGCCAAGGCCAGCAAATTTGCTAGAACCTACGGAGGGGTTATTGTTCAAGATTAGATTTTCTCCTTCACTGAGCATCTGGTGTAGAAACATACGAGCCAAACCCATCTATCCGCTCCACCGATATCACCATAAATCAAGGGCGGGATACCACCTAGAAACAACATATTAGATTTCGGTTGGTATGGGTGATTAGGGCAGATGCTTCTTGGGATAAAAAAAAAATTTACCAAAAAAGTACACGGGAATCTGGCTTCCGGTCCAGAGAAAAGCCATGGCCGTGAAGCCCATAAAGCGGCGGAAGGTCATCTATTCATCAATCAATTTAGAACAGCCCATTCGTTAAGAATCCTCTTTATAGCTGACGGTTTTTCTATTACATACCTTATCATTTGGCCTATCTGAACTACCAGATTCGAGTCCGGAGATTTCCTGGTGGCTCACATCATTCCCATCAGTTTTCTCATTATACGGGGACTGACGAGAGGTTTCGGTAGACGAAGACGAGATCATCTTGCCGGGGTATCAAATAATCACAAGAAGAAAGAATGTAGAAAAGATATAATAAAAAAAATATATATGTAAAAAAAAAAAAAAAAAAAGAATCGAATCAGAACCAAGCCAAGGAAAAGAGAGAAACTATTAGAATTCAATCTTTGAGTGACACGCCTGAGAACAGACTGACCCAAAACCAGAACAAAGAAAGTTTACAATCCTATAAGCTTTGGTTAGTTCTGGGCATATTAATATGAGCGCTGACCCCCCATGTAGTACAAAGAAGAAAAAAACGGCTGCTCTTGGTCGTGGGCCCTTGATGCTTGTATACTGCCACCAGGAGCTTTTCTCGCCAAGAGAAGCAATCAGCTTGGTATATCATGGTGGCGCAAATTTAAATAAGCCGTAGGGGGGGGGGCTTCCCAATTCCCATACTCCTGAAACAAACCGAGGCATTTTGGCTACTTTTCTAGAATTGGCCAGGCATGTTCGAGTGCCGACAAGGGATGAGCCAATTGTCGTTGTTTGTAAGGCCGATATCTTGCTACCTTTGGACTGGGGTGTGGGGGGATCGGAGGATGGAGAAGGTAACTAAATTGTGGAGTGTGGAAAGTCTGGGGGGATTGAATTGTTTCGTGAGACTCTAGTTGGTTAGTACACGTCCCCCTTAAGACGGCTGTGAAGCTAGTTGGCTAGTGAGCTTAAGCGGACCAGGGTTGGACATGAGATGAAAAGGGGGTACTACTGCGACTACTAGGTACTACTACTACCTATATTATTGTAATTATTCATGGGGTGGTGTCACGCGTCAGCTTAAGCCAGAGATCCTTCATGGTTTCAGGGTCCCTACGCTATTAAGAATTGGACGATAACTTATTTATATTGTTGGGTGTAGGTTAGATCATGATTCGTCTAGAGTCTTTTTCTTCTAACAAACATGGGGGGTAGTAGTATATACAGGAGGGTTGGGGGTCCTCGTACAAAGCTGCCGTGTTCCTGACAAGAAACAGAATTAAATGACGATCCATGTCTTGGTGTCTTGGAAGTGACAATCATCAACCAGGTCGCGAAACAGCCATGGATGATTCTATTTGCATATATGCAACCGACATCGTATTTCCCAGTAAGGGAAGTCAAGGGGGGAAAAAAGGAAGGAGAGGGGGAAAGAAAAAAAAGTCCCGTCTTAGATCGGGATAATAACCCAACCAAATGCATGCCGGCCTCGGTGGCGCCACTATCAACCACTTCACTTGGAGAAATAATTACGGTTCATGGTTCAATAACGATTCCCAACAGTCCGAAGCTTGTAGCCTTTAGGAACGACGAAAAGCGCAGACGCTTGAACAACAATTCTCCCGACAGGATCGCGCACTTCACCTACCACATAGGCTTTGCGATCCGTTGATCGTTCCTGGTCTAATGTCGCGTGGAAAGAATAAAAATTTCCCGAGTAAACTGGAGCCCGATAATTGATGTTGAGATTCGCAGTGACAGCAGTACGTGCAGGGAGGTTCGTAATTGCAATTCGAGCAAGCTGTTCGTCAACGAGGGTCGCAATAGCGCCGCCATGAACCACAGTTGGCCATCCCTCAGTGCCCGATCCTAGGTAAACAACATTCACTGCCTTCTTGTCTTTATCATTCCAAAACACTTTCTAGAGAGCCAACCAATCAGTTAGCGAAGAACTAACGGTCATCCGAGGCTTCGGCACTTGTCGACTCGGTAGTCCACTTGTCCGGTAGTCAGACAAATTTTTCTGACTTCGGGTTAAGCCCAATCGGGACACATGTAGACGGGAGGGGGATACGCAACTGCGCTTAGGCCACTCCTTTGTGCTTTAAACACAAAGTATCAAAATGAGACAGGGCAAAAAGGAACCCACCTGTAGCGCAAACCCTCGGCTCCCTCTCAGCGGTCCAGACGTCAGTCTCTGCATCTTGTCATCTTCCGAATAGTTGCCATAAACATCAGCTTCTTCGTAATTCGGGTCACTCCGCAATTCCTTCACGATAGGTAGTCCATGCTCATACAACCGACGGATCTCGCTCAATCTGCTGTTATCCTCCTCAGATCCTGGTAAAGCCGGGCCAGCAACCTTCTCGTCCATCCATTTCCCGACAGCTACACCCAGGCCACCAAATATCCCTGCATAAAGTAGTCGACGGGGCCAACGCGATGGTTGGGGAGTGAGCTCTTTGGCAACCACCGTGCTTGCATGTCTCACAGCAGGGCTAATCGAGGAAGAGGTCGGTCGGGATTGAGCTGCGGCATAGCGTAGACGGGATTGTAAAACTCGACGAGGTCCGAACATGGCTGTCACATCGCAATTGAAATGCGTATTGGGGATGGGAGTGAGTTAAATTGATTCAAATTCTAAATTTGCGACAACAATAAAGAGGAGCAGTTGCTCCAACTTCAGACCGAAGCCGAGGATAAAATCACGTGACTAATACGCTTTAATTTACAGGCCCAAGTTCTCTAGAGAAATAGGGCTTGACTTTCGGTGGACATTTGCGCCTCAATCAGGTTCTATTATCATGTAACTGGGTACGGTAATCCCACAGTGACATAGATCAAATAATGCTATTACGCGAGGCAATCGCAATAGTACGGGTTAACATAATTGTTCAGGAAAAAAAAGTCCACCAAATCTTCGCAATGCCATCTACCCATATATCAACAACCAGCATGAAACATTATCTCTCCATCGTGAATCGTGGCCAAGGTAGGGCTGTGTTCTTAATTAGTGCTAGGTATATCAACAGCACGATAGAGAAGAATAAGAGCCGAGTGAGATTCGCCTAAAAGTAACGATAAAGGATCAGTATTGCCGTATTTATATCTCTAAAGAAGATGGAAGTAGAACGGGTTCTTACCGCCGCCAGCGAGAGTCTCAATTTTTGATCCGTCGACTTCGGTCACTTTGTCATCGTTGAACCACCACCACTTTTCCTCTGCCTCGTCGTTGCTGGCATCCTGTTTTTTTACATATGCAGTGTAATGGCCGCTGTCGGCGCTGGCACCTTGATGCGTAATCAAACCTCGAAGCTCATAAAGCCCAGTCTTGTTGGTCCCAGCGTCTGCAGCAAGCTCCTGGTCCAACATTTTAGCCAATTCTTGTTTAGCAGCTTGAATAGAAGCATTTTTTTCAGCTTCGTACTCCGCATCCGTTTTGAATACATCAACCATCGCAGCGTCCTCATCCTGAGATCCACCCTTGCTTTCCTCTTTGCTTTCCTCAGTTGCCTTCTTCTTTTGCATTGGCTCCATGCTAGACTGCGTTTCAGCTGCTGCTTTCAACTGCTCTTCCCTCTGGTGAGCAAGCTTCTGGCGCTTCCGGGCACGCTCAACATCAACTTCCTCCTTCCGGATGTCTCGAACTTTGTCTCGGATGGGAATAAGTTGCTTCTTGAGCTCATCAGTGCAGAAATCCACTACATCAAGCTCGGCAGGGAATGTGACTTTGCGCATGATCTTGGCTTTTTTCTTCGTTTCACGTTTCCAAAAAAATCGAACAAAGTGGACAGTCAAATATTTGGGCAGCCGGGCAATACGTGAGCGTTTAGTGTAGATAGCATCGCGGCTCAACGTAGGAGAGTTTTTCTCAATTTTTTCTTCCAGTCCTGCCATTATGCCATCGGATAGATGATTTGTTTCTTTGCCGATGTGGCAATCGAGCTTATAGAATATGTCCGATGTTTCTGTTGGCTGCTCACCAGCATCCTTTGCTGCTGGCTCATCACACTCAGTAACAGACTCAAATCTTCCTCCGAGGTATTTGTCCACGAACGAGGTCTCGGTTGCCGATTCACCTTCGCCCTCCTTAATCAAGAGACTATTCCTTAATTGGGTTACAATCTGGGACCACGCCTCTTCCGCATCTTGTTGAGCATAGCCATGCCCATTTCGATCCTTTTGAGCAAATTGAGGGAATGTGTTTCTCAGGGAGTTGAGAAACATGAGTGGAGGGAACCCATCCTGCGTTTCTGACATCTGCTTGAATAGGTCACGTAGAGACGCAGTGAGGTCCATAGACGCACCAAGACCATCAAGACCCAGGCTACTGAGGCCTGAGAGACTAGAAGTAGCACCGGATCTCCCAGAGGGGCGATATCTTTGCAGCTCCTGTTGTAGCTCTGGAACACTTCTCAGAGTTTGTAGGGTGGAGTTAAGATAGCACGTGTTCCCTAGGTTTTGTAAGCCAGCGGGAGTCGCTCCCTCAGCCTTTGCAGCCTCCGCTGCTGTCATATCTTCTAAGAACTTCACTGCTTCCTTAGGCCGCACCAGATCACTAGCACCCTGGCCACCCGACGGGGTACCCATCATCATGAACGTTTGGCCAGGTTTGGCGTTTAGAGAAGATAGCAAAGTATCATCTTTTAGCTGGCCTCCCTTCACTAAGATTTTTTGTCGCTCGGGTTCAACGCCGGTTAGCGAATACAGTTGATACTTGAAAGTTTCTCCATTGGACGTTGGGTCAAGCTCGATCTCATGACGTTTGCCCTGGTGCTTCACAATGACTGCAGTGTTAGGTTAGCATGAGCTTTTATCAGTAGATTGAAGCTTCTTCCGTTCCGTAATTCAAGGGATATACCTGGTATCGAAGCCATTTTTTCTTGTTAGAAAACAATATTCTGGAGTCAAAAAACAATTCCCCTCGAGGTGTCAAGGGAGAGTGAAGTGCATAAACAACATGAGTGCTCGTCAGCACTTTGGGAAAGCGTGGGGCTATGGCTGCAAACAAAACAAACTCCCCCCAGGCGACATTGCGGGACGTCGCCAGGCTCCCAGTCGCTGCTTATTGAACGCCTCGCTTTTCCAGGGATCACTCCGGTCAGTATTTATTCGTGGGTTTTCAGGTTCTGTAAGCTGAACCTGAATTTATACTATCAAACTAACTATCGATATTCCAGCTAAGCTGGCGCGTACACACTGGCCACCCGATCAACAACATCCTGACCCCCGGTTGCCGCAATATACGTCACCTCCTCATTATGGTAAATGAAATAGACCAACTAGTTCGTTGGGAAAGTGAAGCTTACGATAGCAGTCTCAATCATTGCGCCCATATCTCCAATGTGTTCGGTCCTCACTTACCGCCGCACTTGCGATCTCCAACTTCGCTTCCCAGACCTCCGAGAGACACAATGTACCTGAGATCGAAGCCGCAAGCTCCCCCGAACTACTTCTTAACCCCCTTACCATCTCGAGAAACGAGAATGAAAAAGTCCTTATCGAGCCAAGTGTGAACAGCGTTCGTGTTAGCATCAGAATAAAACAAGCGGATGAAATTGAGCATATCCTTGTCCATAAGTTCACCCGATTCCTAACGCAGCGCGCTGAATCGTTTTTCATTCTTCGAAGAAAGCCGGTGAAGGTATAAAAATTCCATGTCTTTTTCGGGGGTCCAAGGATTTCTAATCACTAACATATATCAAGGGCTACGATATATCATTCTTGATCACCAACTTCCATACGGAGGCTATGTTAAAGCATAAGCTAGTCGACTTCATCATCCAATTTATGGAGGAAGTAGACAAGGAAATCTCCGAAATGAAACTTTTCGTACGCCATTGCCGCTCCTTAAATCACTATTTCTTTAGATCTTGCAACTAATGTTTTGCAGTTGAATGCCCGCGCTCGCTTTGTCGCCGAGTCCTTTTTGACACCTGTAGGCTTCCCCGTACCTTCTTACCCGCGATATCTTCTAACTAATGTGTTATGCAGTTTGACTAGTTGAAGACAGTAAATCTTTCATTGTCCCCGAACAAAGCGATGCTAGGCATCTTCTCCCTTCCTCCGCACCATTTTTGTACAGGCGATCTAGGCCGGTATTGGGGACTATCCACTTCTCCATTCCCTAGATTTTTGATATCTCTCCTCGTATCCTCTTATCCTTTTGGGGATCAATTCTCTCTTCCTCTTAGCTTGATTCCAATGCGGGCCATAGTGCTATTTTCTCATAAAACCAATGCCTCAGTACACTTATATTTTAGCTAAGATAACACTTCCACGCCGGATAGCAATTACATGATATATATTCTGTATTTCCCAGGCTTCCACAACTACAAGCAAGCTTACCCCAACCTTCTCCAGGGAAGTCATATTGTCTTTCTCTAAACAAAAACTAAGGCTCTTCTAGGTAATCTGAGACAGCTAAGCACATCAGGCAAATAAGGGGTTTTATCACCTGTTGAAAGAGATAAGCAACCATATCAATAGGTATTGTGCTCTAAATTATTCTTTAATTCTCAACTTAATTTCTTCATCTCTAGAGATGAGTTATTTATAAAATGCCTCATTTTATACATAGAATATTCCGGAGCTTCTTATTGGCGTGCTTCAGCCATTCAATATCTTGTATTAATGTGCTAGAACCATAACACAATGCTAAAATATATTCACTAGCTGTATAATATATTATTAGTGAAGTTTAGCAACCAAAGCTTAATAACTTGGTAACTCTAAGGTATCTAAGTCTCACCTTTCTTATTCCTCTTAATCTAGAATCGTCCCATTTTCTTTCAGATAGAGAGATACTTCAAGGCGACTCCGCCAAATCAACCCCACCCTGGTCCCAACATGGATTCTTTTACTCCAGCCTTCGCGAATGAAGCTCCTGAGCAGCAGAGTGAGTATGTAGCTGCACAAGGAAACAATGCCATGTATCAGTTTCTTCCAAACGACTCAAATGTAGTATTTGTTGATCCTCACTTGCAGGCTATTCAAGCAATGAACCCAATGTTCTTCCATCCTTCTGCACAGGCCCAGTTTTTCTATACTGCTCCTGCTCCGGTCCCTCAGCTTTCGTCTCATCCTCGACAGCTAGCTGGCATCTCACCTTTCTCTCACCGGACTACCCCTTCTCTATCTCGCCAATGGAATGCATCTGGTATAAAAGACGCTTACGAGCACCAGAAGAGCCTTTCTACTTACCATGGTAGCCCTGATAAGGTCATGAAACCTAGTGAGATGCCGATAGGCAGTCTTGTTCATGCTAAAGAGCCACCCAAATGGGGAGTTGTGAAGATTTCAAATGTGAGTTATCCTGTAAACTTGACAATGACTTTACCTGACTCGTGATATAGATCCCATATGCTATTACAAAGCAGGAGATCTTTCAGTTTCTCGGTCGTCAGGCCCGTCTCATATCTCCCACTAAAGGTTGCCCCGTCCATATCATAATGGAACGTTCCACGGCAAAAACCATGGATTGTTACGTGGAATTCGAAACACCAGCCCATGCAAAAGAAGCTGTCATTCGAATTAACAAAATCTACGAGACTGGCCGAGCTCCTCGTCTCGGCAGCCGACATGTGGATGTTGAACTTAGCGATCAGGACGCTCTTCTAAAAGACCTCTTTCCTCGTACAAAGTGTATTGCCTGGAAGTGCGGTATGCCATTTACTTTAGCTAATACAGACCCTTATTCAACTGGTTTCATGGGCTTTTTCACTAGTGAAGAAATCATCGGAGCTATTCGCCATGCTGAAATACCTCACCGTGTGAGTACTTTCCCTTATTCATCCTCACATACGACGAAAAAATTAACACGCATTTTTTTTTCCAAGTCCCCATTTTGTGACAAGTGCCCTCAGCGAACCTATGAGTCGACTATAAGCACACTCTACAAGGTACGTCTGCTCTAAAACGCAACACATCTATACATAGATCTTTTCTCCCCTTGAAGCTAATGTTGGGTTTGTACTTCACTTAGTTCCCTTGGTATGCCACCGAGTTGTACACGGTCCACGATCGTAACCAGCTGTTTGAGTTGGCCAATCGTCATATCATTTCCCTGGTGGCTCGTATCAATAGATCTAATACTGTGGGTCTTGATCACAAACTTCTAATTGACCTCCTCCGCGCTGGATTGAGTTGCCCTGCCTTCAACGAGCGTCAAAAATACACCCTTTGCATTAACTCAGAAGAGATGACCGAAATCCTTAACTTCCCTGAGATAGGCAAGTGGTTCCCATTCGACTCATTGGTTAAAATCCCAGGTTTTAACGAGGATGTGCACCTGGTAAGAATTCTCTATAATGAATCATCCATATATTATTACAAAAGTTACATGCTAACCCATCGTTAATAACTAGTATTATGCCAACTTGATCTCAAAGGGAGTATTTCCAAAAATGGGAAATTCAGACCCACCGAACAATTTCCCCTCTAACATTAGGCTCCATTCTCCATACGGTCAGATTTGGTTTGAATGGCCACTTGCTGTCGCAAAAAGCTGCACTTGGGATAATGCTGTACGCCAGGAGATGGCCATCCTCTCACACCTTGTGAAGACTGGTTGGGCCAACAACAACAACTCACAGGGAGAACTGAAGCTTGAAGGGAACGTGGCCGAACCTTCCCCAACAGTCGGCCACATCGGGCAAGGAAGAGTGCCTATTTCACCATCTTCAATGAAGAAAGGCCACGTTCGTGCCGAATCTACTTCCTGCGTTGACCTCTTCGCAACTCCCTCGCTTCGTGCGAGTTATAGTAAGAGATATGTTAGCGGGAGCTGTTGGAACGAAAAGCTTCTTTTAGACCCTTCCTCCGTCCACCGGCCTAGGTTCCCTGGTCATCGTATCACTCAATCTTCCCCTAACTGCTTTCCATCGTCCACGAATCATTGATATATCTATCGACTCATGAGTCACATATGCTTCGTGATCCGCCCCCAATAACTTTTTTTTTCTCCAATCTTTTATGACTTGGTTAGTTTTGTCCGGGTACTTTGAACTCTCTTTTATTGAGCACTAACGGACCTCTTTATAAGCACGCGCAACTTTATTCTCTCTGGATGGCACTGTCTTGTTCCCCTTTGGATTTCAGGATTATCGAATGTCGCAACTCTAATAATCATCGATTCATATTGAGCTGACAAGAATCTATTCGGAATTGTTATCTAGCGTTGGGATTCAAGTTGGATAGAAATCGCTTCGGTACCCACGACTAGTAACTTCATTCCTTTTTTTTCATGGACTTATTATTTATTAGGTTCAACTCTGATATCACAGATGGTAATGAAGATATGATTGTAACCAGTCACCATTGCTTTACATAGGTAGCTTTTATCTAACGAATTAATTACCCTTCCTCAAAAAGTCAAAGCTCCCCATCAATTGTTGTTACGTTATTATCACCATCTTTTTTGGCCTGCTCATCAAGTAATTTTTTCCTCATCAAACCTTCTGCTCGCTTTCTCTCCCTTCGCGTCTCGGGGTCTTCCCAGTCAGCGGGTTTCGCTTTTCCTTTTGCCTTCATGCCGCTAAAGTTGCCAGGAGAGCAGGTACTTAAAAGAGCTGTCCGAAATCTTTCCTTGCGTTCTAGATTTACAGAGAACCGTTCATTTGAGATTTCGATCAACATTTTGAGATATTCCTCGGTCACCAGACTGCGGATTACTGGTCCGCCATTGTCGACGCTACAGTCGTCCTCGTTATCATCGCTGTCCTCACAATATCCTATAACAGACTCGAGTGCAAGGCCTGCGGTGCGCACGGCAACAATGGGGCTTATTCCATCATCAGCATCCAGGCAACGCAGACTCTGCAATCCGCTTTCACGAAAGCCAGAACTCGAGGCAGCAGCTAGAACTGGTTGAGCATGGTGGAGAGTTGCTGCCATAATGTGAAGAATCTAATTTAGGAGTCTATTAATAAAGGAGATCAATCAAGCGCTGCTTTTTTGTGTACTTTTGAGAGGATATAGGGGCAACTGAATGAATGAAGGAGAAAGGTTGAGTTGCATATCAGACCCCATGTTTAGAAATGTAGATGTGTTAAAGAAACTCGTTCCAACACAGATAGGTAGGTATGGGTTTGGAAGCAGATCGATAAGCATTGCAAGGACTGGCTGGGGCTTTGCTTACCATCGGCTCAAAATGGAAACGCACGAGACGTGGGGCTTGGCCTTGTTTATTGACGCCCGGTGGCTTGCCATCTCCAGGAACCATCCCAAACAACTCATGCAATGGTTTACATCCTTTATTTTGTTTGACTTCAGAAACTGGACTACAGGAACTGGCCCCACTTTTGCTCATGGTCAATGGATCATGGGAAACATAGAGCCATTTCCCTGCACCCTTACCACCAGAGGGAGCAAACTGTCTTTGTTCATCTGCCGCCTCCTGCTGCTGCTGTTGCTTCTTCCTCCCTTCCAAGAATACACTGATTCGACCAGCACAACTGCTGGTAGTCACTAATCCAGGAAGACCATTGATATCTTTGATGAGATCGCGGATTCCTTCATCCACAGATCCCTTGGGTGAAAGATCCGAGTATTCAGAATCTGGAATGGAAAGCTCTTCTAGGATCTTTCTCTTGCGACCTTCAAAGCTAGGAGGGATCATGCTTGCCTCACCGTTGGTCATCAAATTTTTTTCAACTTTTTGCCCACTTTTTTTTTACCCTTTGCTTGGCTTGTCTGACTTGCTTTTTTTAGGAAGGGAAAAAAAAATACAGTGATAATAGAGGCTGTATTTCTGGAATGATTTTCAAAGAAAAAAGAAATATTAAAAACACGTCTTCCTTGACGAGGGAAATATTTGTTGTTTCTTTCAGATCCTTTTGGAGATAGCTTGATGAAGAGGATGACGAAGTTTGCTTCAAGGGTAGCCAATCAGGAACAAAGGAGACAGAAGCAGGACAAAGCTTTCCAAAACCAGCAGTCCTTGAAAAAAGTCGGAGCAAAAAAGAACCTAAACTCTACCAATTTCTCCGACAATGAACATCTAGTTCTTGATAGATCTCATGTCAAAGCGGTTGGCCATTCCCACGTCCTTCCCATGAAGCGTATTTCCAGTTTTCGAAGGAATGTACTAATTTTAGTAGTGGTAGTACCGGCAGTCTTCCACACAAAAACCCGCCCCAGAAATTACTAGCCCAGCCAGCCCCTTAGTCAAAGGGTCCCTTTGTAATTGACCCATCTGAGTCGATCGGTGACTGATTAACTAACTGGCCCGCGAACCACGACGTGCTTCAAATACCGTCGTGCTTTCCCAGGTTTTAATGTCAACTTTTCCTTAGAAAAAAGAAATACCTCAGCGCTACATAGCTATCTACTTGAACACAAGTTGACTTCCGAAATTTCCCTTCTCTCAGTCAATTCATAAAAATCCAAACGTGTCCCAACCATTCTAGTATTTATTACCATGTCTCGTCGATCTTCTCGGGCCGCTCCCGCAACGCCAGAAGCTCCAGAAGCTCCAGAGCCGGTAACAATGCGTGCAACCAGGTCTTCCACAGCGTCAAGTGTAGCAACTGGAACGGGACATAGGTACAGTTCCAGTAGTCGTCGCGAGTCCGCCAAATCAACTGCCAAGACCAGCCAGTATTTTTCAAGAGAAAATTCTCAAGCACCCGAAGATGATCCCGATGTTACTACAAAAACACTAAAAAGAAAAGCTACGGATCTCGACAGCCCCAAAACGATTGCCAAAAAGCTGGCAGACGAAGAGACAGGCATCTCGCAAAACAGGAGGAGTTCTCGAAGGCTCACCCCAGCCAAGGACGAAGAGCCAACCATCCCCAAGAACAGAAATAAGTCTCAGGGGGTAGCCCCAAGTAGGGGCGAAAAGTCGGGCACCCCTCAAAGCAGAAAGGGTTCCCGTCGGGTCATCCCAGCCAGAGATGAAGAGCTAGGCGGCTCCCTAAGCAGAAGGAGCTCTCAAGGGCTTGCCCCAGGTAGAGCTATCACGGAAGAGACGAAAACACCAAAAGAGGAGCTGTGGAGAGAAGGTGTGAAGACTGGGCTTGGACCCGGTCACGAGGTCTGGATCGAAAAGCCTAAAGCTCGAGACCCAGGAGGCATTCAATATGAGGATCAAACCATACATCCTAATACATTACTCTTTCTAAATGATCTAAGCGAAAACAATGAGAGAGTGTGGCTCAAAGGTAAGAATCGATAATACAATATCTTATTTTGGAAATACTCGAATTCTTCGCTAATCATCAACCACGTTGTAGCCCATGATGAGGACTATCGTGCCGCTAAAAAGGACTGGGAAACGTTTGTCGAGACGCTAACTGAGGAAATCATACAAAAGGATAGCACAATCCCACCACTACCAGTCAAAGATCTAGTAGGGCTTATCTTCTATATTGAGAAGTGCAGGTAACAGAGGCTAACATCATGACTTAGATATTTCGCATACAGCGAGATATTCGATTCAGCAAAGACCCTACTCCTTATAAGGTATGTATGAGCAGCTGCAGGTGTCGAAAGCGTCCCATATCAGGTTGTATTTTCTAATAATTGACTGATAAACTAATCCAATTGTGTTTGAACAGACACACTTCTCAGCCGCTTGGTAAGCAAATATTCGCTCCTATGCCATAATGTAGCATCAGCTAAATTTATCATCAGGTCCCGCACTGGGAAAAAAGGCCCCTATGCCGCGTATTATGTCCACTTCCAGCCGGGAGCCAGCTTTGTTGGTGAGTGATATAGCATTACCAACCCTCTCGCGGTCGCTCCATCTTTTCAAGATCTCTTTAAATATCCCGTTACATTCTATGAACAAAGTATCCCATTCCATCAAGAACCTATACGGCTCTATGCCTCAATAAAGCTATAAGTCTATTGGTTCACCTTCTTCGGTCTTGCTGGAGAACTTGCGGGAAAGGATAAAATGGAGCGATCAAGCAATCTCAGAGTCTTCTTACCCCTAGATGGCAACACCGCAGATAATGGGGACTAATGTTTTCTGTTTAGGTTCGGGGGTCTGGCAACCGGAGGCTCAGAAACTCACAGTCCTGCGCGAAGAGATCGACAGGGGTGCACACGGCTTGAAAGCGATTTTGAGGGATAGAATAATGCGCAGGGAAATATTTGATGGAATTTCTGATGAAGACGAAAAAGTTGTGAAGGCTTTTGTCAACCAAAACAAAGAGACTGCGCTCAAGACTAAACCCAGGGTAGGTGTTTTATACTTTTTCATTGCGTCCAGTAGACATGATGTCGTCATGATCGCATTATACCCCCCACCCCCCTTCTCTCCAACCCATCCCAGTTCTCTTCTTCATAGTGGAAACTTAGTGAGTGGTGTGTTTCTTGGTGTGCTCTCCATGTTATGGGGTACGAGGGCTTCGGGCTGTTGTTCAACCTCCAGGGACAACAATTTAGCCTACTTGTTAGCATCCGATTCCCTAGCGACCTTTCTCATCTTTGAATGAAAGAATCTGTAAGACTTGGAGGGGTTGAGAAGGATTCGAGCCGTTCAATCCAGCCTTGAAGAGGTAAAGTTGCCATTGTTTTGGTTCTCTTCGGCTTGCGTGGGTTAGGTAAACAGCTGGCTTGCCATCATTGCACCTCGAAATGCATGAGAGGAGGAAGGCTAGAAGTCAAAGCTTGAAAATATTCTCATCGATGGAGGATTTCTTGATATCCAAGGATGATATGGATGTTGGAACTTCTATCGGAAAAGAGGATGCTTGTGTTGATGGGACAAGCGCAGCCGCGGATTTCCCGTGTTTGGGTCGCTCCTTTTTCTCAGAACCCCTAAGCTTTGCTGTCTGCCTCTGAGCCCTCTGGCTGGCCAGAAAGAGTTTTTCCCTGGGTCTGACGCGGCAATGCCTCTGGTGTCCCACAATTGTGTCCCCAGTTTGGAAAAGTTTTCTGCGCCGTCTCATCCACTACCATGGTTCAGCATCTATCTCGGGTTATCAAATTATTTTGCTTCTTCAAATCTCACTAACACCTTTTCGCTTTATCCAGGGTTATAGCCACGACCACGACAATATTGAGCTCCTCCGTCTACGCAGCTTCACCATTGGCAAACCAATTTCCGATGAAGAGCTTTTGAGTTCCAACGTACAGCAGACGATCACCAACCTCATTGGTATCATGGAACCATTTGTAAGCAACCCAATTCCTTTTGCTGTGCAGCCGTCTTTTGGCTCTCCCCTCCATTTGCCCGCCTATTGGATCTTAGCCCCGTATCAGTTGTAAACCCATTATTATTTCTTCCACCCCTGTTCCCTCCTTTCCTTTTCTAGCCACTTCAGCGGTGTGGTTTCGGCCCTTTCACCTCCCCCCCCCCCTTTCTCCCCCTTCTCTCCCCAATCTCACCAGGCAATCCCTCAAGGATAACAGGGACTTTACAGAGAAGTCCCTGTTATATGTTAGGCCCTTTTTTACTGACAAGAGAAACATCGTCATACCACAGGTTACGTATCTCAATAATTTACTTATGCCCGATGCCATCCAAGAAAGTTCCAGCGATATCTCCGATTCGGGAGAAGAATGAATAAAGACCAAAAACACAGGTCTGTTTTACTGACGGTATTACAACCTTCCCCATAGAAACAGGTTTTCATTGTAGGTGTGTGAATTGCATCATTTTGTCAAGAGAGGGTATTGGGTTACTTGTTCTTGTTTTCTATTATTTCTCCCCTTCCTTTTGCTTTTGTTTTTTTTTTTTTTTTACTTTTTTACTTTTTTTTTGGGTTGTTTTTGTTGGCCTTCCTCATTCTGTCTCTCTATTCCTTTTTGTAACACTTATTTCTCTTTTACATGTCTTTCATTTCAGTTGGATTGGAATATAATTTCTTCTTGGTCTTACATACTTTCATGATTGTCGCTCACGAACGTGAATTGTAATCTTCCTGGGTGGTTAGTGGAACGTCAACGGGCAGATAATTTTCTGCGCTTCGACATGGAGGGATTCTACAGCTCCCAGCCGGTTTGAAAGCAATCCTACGCAATCGCTTCCAATGCTCTTCGGATGGGGGTCTGTGTAATAGTCTTACATGACTTATTCCTCGCTGGGCTAAGGGCTTTGATACCTAGCCCCGGACTTTCCTTACCGCCAGTTCTCCTCCCCCAATGATGGCGGCCCTCGTGTCAGGCCTTCAACAGCCTGACAGAGAATCGAGTCCTAGGCCTTCACAATAGTATTACTGACGTGCATCTTATGCCCTGCTTGCTGTCCGCGCGCCGCAACCGGCCCGTCAGACGTACAGATAGCTCCACGAGACTGGCTGTCTTACGGCACAAGTGATATCCACATCTGCAGGCGTGTAAATCGGCCCATGTTCGCAAGAATCGGCTCTTGTCAGCCATCGAATGAAGGTAGGCTCTCTGCATCAGTGCCCAAACCACCTCGTGTGCAGTTTTCTTTTGTATATCCATTGTCAAGGCAAAAGTGGGGGGAAAGGGGGGGGGTTGTGCTCATGCTCCTGTCAACCTGAGAACAAATTCCCTTCTTCTCCTCGGGCAACTGTACATTTCCATCTCATAGGAAGATGAAGCGGGGGGATAATGAGGGGGCACGCAAGTCCATCCAAGACATAGCCAACCGAAGTGTGCTACAGACCGTGTTCTCCTCTGGCTAGTATCTAGTATGCATGCAAGCCATGAACTTTGTGCTGAACAATGATCAATTGTAAGAGCCCTAGCAAGTTCCTCGTGAAGAGATCTATTCTCGCCCAATTTCTCCAAATCAACATGAAAGGAGAGTTCCTTTTCTATTCTCACAGTCCAAATCAATTCCGGACATTCCGTTTTGCTTTTATCTATAATTCTTTTTTTTTTTAGAAAAAAAAAATATCTTCTTATTCTTTTCTTTTAAAACAAAAAAATTTAAAATAAATAAATGCAAGTAATAAATGTTATATTTAATTGCATACTATTACCTAAATTAGGGAAAATAATGATAAATTAGATGATTCAGAAAACCGGGAATTTGGCATGATTTTCGCTATATTTTTGGTTTGTGCGCGATAGTTGCCGATGGCGAAACTTAATATATGTGGTGAGGGTTATGCTTAGCCTTTTTACCTGGGGACCCCTTGATATGATCCGACTCTTGGGTCAGGGTGTCAGACAGTGTGTACTACCTACCACCTAAGTAGTACTTTGTAGTATCACCTCACCTCACCAACCCCTTCCTCTCCACCTTCCCAAGGCACTCTTTTTTTTTTTTCTTTTTTTTCCTCTTTACTACTCTACCTTTGATGGCTTTCAATCACTTTCCTAATGTACCGATCTATTTGATTTCCTAGACAGTCTTGTTTCCCCTTGGCCCACCGGAAATTTATTGCAAATTCAAGGAAATCTTGACATGTAACTACATACAATACATACAGTACATACCTAGTTAGCCCTAATAATAGGTCCAAATAGAGTGGTCCCCCGGGGGAGGGAATGGGTATCAAAAGGTGTTTCCAATTATTTGCATTTGCGGAATAGTAGAACACGTCAAGATAGTCACTATTATCTACCTAGCTTACATATATCTATCTGGTTTTCTGCCATTGAATGAATGAGGAATAAGGTTGGTGTAGTTCTCTCTCTCTCTCTCTCTCTCTCTTTCTAGCAGGAAATAAATACTTGAGGTGCTACTACTTCACTATCTTGCCACTGCAAACTGCTCCGTACCTGCCTAGATAGAGATTAACAAGTTAATAGGGCTTAAAAAACACGAAAGAGAACGAAGAGACAAGAGACATAGATAGATGATCTTTATTTTTATTTTTTTGCCTTCCATTTAGAGGGTAGAAGGGGGGGGGGGAAAGAAATAAAATAAATAAACAAAAGCTCGACCTTTTTTTTTTGTAAATTTATTTATTTATTTTATCCTTTTACTAGTGTTGTTAGAAGTAGATTATATGTATGGGGTAGGAAGTTCTGCGAGAACTCTTTTTTTTCTTTTACGAATATTTTCATTTTAGCTAGGGAGAGGGGGGGAGATCTTAACTACATACTCCACTGTATAGAAAAAGAAAGAAATAAAGAAGAGTTTAAAAAAATATATATATTTTAAAATGAAAATGCGGGGGAATTGTATGGTTGATAGTGATAGTTGTGATACATCTCAAAACATATTTATCATTATATACAGTAGCTTATCATGTTGTGTCATGTTAGTCAACTAGAGTAGGTAGTTTAACTTTTAATTTTTATGTTTATTTCCTACAACTTAATTATTCTACCTGAATTCTCTGTCTCTCTCTCTCCCTCCCCCCCCCCCCCCTCTTGTAAGCATAAGAAAAACTTTATTTTTTCTTAACAAATATACACTCCGGAGTATGTATGGCAACAAAAGAGTTTGAGATGGAGAAAAAAAAAGGTATTTCATACAGGAAAGACCTAATTATATATAATAAGCAACCATTATGAACGCTATCTCAATCTTTTTTTTTTTTTTTTCCCCTTCCATTTCCCTGCCTTAGCATTTAACCAATCTTTTCTCTGGCTAACTGGGTAGATAGCAATGCATCAACCAATGCTGATCATCCATCATCCACTTCCACACACCTTAAAAGTGCAGTTCAAGTCTCCTTTTTTAACTCTTCAGATGACCACCTTGTTTGACATAAAGTTTCTCCCATCTGGGTTGATGGGGGGGAGCTTAAGGAGCTTTAATTCATTTTATTTATTGTTATTATTATCTTAACTTACCTATAACCCACCCCCCCAATCCTTCTCCCAATCCTTTCCCTCTGCAAATCCTAATTCTCGGCCATCCTATCCGAGTAGTAGTAGTAGTAGTAGTAGTAGTAGTAGTAGAAGAGGAGGAAGAAGAAGAAGAAGAAGAAGGAAAAGAACCTAACCACTTGGTAGGAGAAGATGAGACGCAGTTGCAAGCCTTACGCCACTTAGAGGGATATTATTACATTGGGAATCGTCATCTCGCATCTTGGGATGAGTTGTAAACTAAGATGTCAAGTGATGATGATGATGATGATGAATGCCTGACTCTTATATGAATGTTTCATCATCATCATCATCATCAAAGCTCTCACTCCCTTTTCACCACCCAAAGGTATTACTGTATGTACATACAAATATCACGCGACGATAGACAATGATGACAGACAGGGAAGTGTCGGCGTACAAACCCAATACCTGGTATCAACTCCAAATACCGGAGATTCTCCATGCGTAGGGCAGAAAGAGGAGGAAGGGAGTTTTTAGAGGTTAAAAACAAAAAAAAAAAAAATAAATGAAAATGATGAGAGAGTGAGTGACCTAGAATCCCTGGGTGATATGAGCGAGTCGTGCACTTTTTTTTTTTGGAGTAAAAGAAAGACCCCCCCCCCCCTTCTCTCAAAAAAAAGTAAAAAAGGCAAAATAATCAAATGCTCCAGCAGCAAGGCAAGGAAGACAGACTCTTTGACGAAATCCTGAGCGCTCGACCGTCAAGTCAGTGCCAGATGGTGGTACTCTTAGACCTATCGAGTGATCAAATCGCATTCCCTCGTTTCGCCACGTCACTTAAGGAAGATCGCGCGCGCACATACAATTTAACGCACACACAGGCACACTCTCACATCACACCCTTCTTATTTTTGTTTATTATTATTATTATTATTATTATTATTATAGTTTTTTTAATTTTATTTTAATTTTTTTTTTTTTTCCTTCCCTTTCCTACCCGAACGAGAGCACAGACAACAGGTTTGGCATTGCCCTACCGTAGATGGTTGTCCTTCCCTGTTAATGCAAGCTACTCCACCAACCATATCCCAGGACTTGCCGCCTGACACCCACCATTAGCACACAAACAAGTGTTTACCAATGCGTGGACGGGCCAAAGCGATAGATAAAGTAGAGGTAATCCTTGGATTTCTCGTTCCTATAGGCCCTCTTGGTATCACGTGACCGAAAACGTATGCGGGCGATCGATGATCACAGGCAGCATGTTTCCTTTTTTTCATTTTTTGGGGTTCCCTTTTCTTTTTTTTTTTTTTTTTTTTTTTTTTACTTTTTTTATTTATTTTTTTTTTATTTATTTTTTTCTCTCTCTCTCGCCTACGCCTCGGGCAGCCGCAAACTAGTAATTGAACTAGCCCTTTAGTTAGTCAGTAGTGGACATGCTAGCGGTCATTGACTTACTAGATGACGGTGTAAGATTTTGCTCATGTTAATATGATAATAATAATACCTAACATAGCCCAGTTAACAACTGCTAACTAGTTAACTAACGCACCCCCCCCCTTCCCTTCGCTGACAAAACACCGTTGTTCAGTCAGCCTCGATCATTCATGGATCAATCCTACCCACACTGTTACTTTGGCTGCTGATGTTTAAATTAGTTAATTGATATTATTATTTTGAGTGGGTTAGCTGGAAGAATTTTGGTTCTTCATCCACCAGAACTTTCCAAGGAGAAAAACGTAAGTTGGCTGGGCACCTGTGGTTGGGCTGCGGAATGGGCCAACATCAACCTAGGTACTGAGCTTTTCAATCGTCCAGCGCGTCAAAGTTCACCAACAACCATGGAACTGTAGTCATTAGACGATCTTGCTGGCGGTCAAGACGACTGGCCGTTGGCCAAGGGTGGAGAACGAATTCTATAGATTCCGGAGACGATGACCGGGAAGCTGAGAAGCCCACCAAGCAGGTAATTGTGGGTTTTGGCGGCAGCGGAAAGACGCGGACGGCAATGCACCGAGCCGATTGGGATCGAAAAACGTGGCAGGAAAAAAAAATAAAATAAAAAACTTTTATTAATTAATTTAGAAGAAAGGCAAAGAAAAGCAAAGAAAGAAAGGGAGGGAAAAAAAAAAAAAAAAAAAAAGCCCTAGTAAAAATAATAATCAAAAGCGGCGGACAAGAAAACACGGTGTATTTTACCTGTCTTGGTAATACGATGTTCACAGCCATTGTTTTAGAATTGTATTGATACTGTATTTAAAGTAGGAAACTTTCGTCATTCAAGGCACCGAGTAAGTCATAGAACAGAGCCCAGTTCCCAGTTCCTGAATCCATAATCAATAACAGGAGGGATTATAGCAAAAGTGAGGCTACCTGTGGTTATCAATTAGGTGGGACGTACGACTGCGAATCCAGGTCTGCTTGCAGCAGTGTCCTATACGTGCTGGATTATGGTTGAGCGAATTTGGCGCCACAATCTATGGGCCAGGCCTAGGTAAGCGCACAGCAAACGCCCTTGACATATCCGCGCGAGGATGTTCAAAGGCCACCTTACCTTAGGCAAGGAAATACGCCATCTCCATGATAGGACAAAGTCAAGGAGGGGTGGAGGCACAAGGGCGGTTTTCAGATGGAGCTTTCAAACGAGCTCGAACAGCTACAAACAGACTTCTCCGTCAAACAGCTCCATGAAGAAGATATCTACCATTGCCTTTGTGACTTCAAAAGTATGCCATGCCACACTACGGAGGACGCTTCATGCATGAGATCGGCGGGAGTCGGGGCGGCCCGTCGTGGGCATGCCCAGGAAGGTGGTGACTAGTGAAGGGATAAAAAGATGGGTGGTTGCCCAACGCCCTGACAGGCTGGCGCACAAGCACCTGCATTCGCAGGGGGCGAAGAGGGGAAAGGGTAAGAAAATTAGAATCCTCACCTCTGTTTGCGACCGCATCTTTCCGAAACAAATAAAGAAAAAATACAGGATATAATCCTGCTTATGGCCCTATACGGTTAGGTTGGGAATGCAAGATCCTTTTGTTCAGAGAAAAATCTCCAATAAATTGACATGGTGGTTGGGCTGTTTTACTTCGACTGGCATATCCTCTCGGTGGAATACAATACCTGGTCAAAGAAATAAAATAAAAAGTAACCTGAGGATCTTTTCCTTTCAAAGTGTGGCCTTGTATTAGCATGACTTTATTGGGGGTTAAACCGTCCAAGTCACACGATCCAAGTCTCGGGCCTTTGGTCACGCCGCTCCAGCATTATTAGTTGTGACTTAGTGCTCAGGAGCACAACTAAAGTATATACCAATCATGACTCAAAGGTGATAGGTTAGCTGCATCATGGAGGGTTGTAAGACTTGTGTTTTGTGTGTGTGGTCTCTTTCAGAATGCCCTGGTTACTCGGATTAAACGCGGCAGATTACAAGCCATCTGGTTGCACTCGTTAATACCACTTCGTCGAGAGCCCGGCTCAAGTCAAGTCAGCAAACTAAAATCCAATACCCAAAAATAAAAAATAAAAATAAAAGGACAAAAAAGGTCAAAAAGCAAGAGGGACCGGAGAAAAGAAAGTGGCGGATCTGAGAGAGGTTTATCTCCAAACGCGAATACAACTACTAGCAACAACTAGTTAGTTGTCCGAAAACAAGTCTCTCGCCCTGTTTTGCCTCTTGTTGGAGCAAGTCGAGATATTACGACTGCAACGGGGATACTGACCAACCCGGTTCCTTTGTTAGTGGGTATGCATGTCACCAGACCCCGCAAACGATATCATGTTCTTGGTCAAAGTCCTCTTCCGGCCGATTATTGGTAGGTCTCCCTAAGCTACCGTTATTCCTCAGCTCGCCCAAAACCTTTTGGCTGACTCGCGCTAATGCAACTTATTTTGGAGGACGGATTAGCCCATAGTAACTGGCGTGTTCCCAGGGCTGTAGCACTGGGAACTTTAGGGCTCTCCACCAGGGCCCCCTTTCCTCTCTGTGTCCCCGGAGGGGAGCTTAGGATGATTTATTGGTGTTAAGGTGTTATATTAATAATAAAGGTGAATCCAAGATCAAGCCAATTAGATTCCGAAAAAGGTTCATTATTGACTGGAGCTGGTGCAACGAGGTGGGTGGGGAGAAAAAGGGGGGGGGGTGAGGGGGAGATAATGCTCGTGCCCCAACATGTGGTTTCCCGCTACAAAGAAGTTATACTTACTGATGTCATCAATGGTCATGACTCTCAAGGATCAAAGAAGCATGAGTAGGATAATAATTGCTGTTGTTTTCCCCCCATCATCGGGATATAGCCGGATTTAACCAGGAGGGGGTATCCCCGATATGCTCTTTAGCCAGTATAAACAAGCGATCAACATTAGGAGTATCTTCCGGGCGGTTTCACTTAGCCACCTTAACACTCCACACTTCGCATTCCTGAAAAGGTCTATATAACCATTTTCAATGATGAGTTGTACTCTATAACCGATTAATTAGCAGACTCCACATTCAGTAGCTAGAATTTTTTTTTATTTTCTATTTTTTCCCTTTTAGTTTTTTAAGTGTTTTTTGACAACAAACACACTGTTAAGGGTAATAATAAGTGCGGACCAAGTATGGATAACATCAAAACTTGAAACCCACTTTACATAAAGGTTAGGTTGGTACTCTGGAGATGTAGGTTGTAGCTACAACTTGATTTGATAAATTATTATTCTGCCATGCCACGTTAGCTCATTCGAATTAATATAAATGCCATGTGGACGGACGGCAGGGGTCTTCAGGACCTTCCAGTTCGAGTATCATCATGGTAGTCCATCCCCTCTTTTTCATTTCTTTCCCCTCTTCCCCCCCTCCTTTTCGGTCTATATAAACCAGATCCATGGAACCGTAGATTTGGAGCGACCCCTTTGATCCAATGATATGCGATGACGGTCGTATTTAATAACACCGTTTACTGTATTCCTGCTCCCAACATTTTAGTTTACCTTATCGCCGGAACCGAACGTCCTCCGGGAAGCCAAAAAAAGAGAAAAAAAAAAAAAAAAAAAAAAAAGCCCAGCTCAGACCCAGTCACCGACTCGTACTAGTTGTAATTTTTATTTTTATTTTTTTAACTCGAGTCTGGTTAGGTTGGATCCATATCCCGTCCCAATCAGCTGCCGTGTGACTAGCACTTACTTACTAGGTACCTACCTAAGTAGTTGTACTAAGTACCTCCACTTCACTAGGTATGGCTACCTACTACTACCTACCTACTTAGCTAGCTAGCTAGCTACTACCTACGGTTCGGAGCGCTCCTTCTGCGGGTTGGGTCCAACCAGTACTAATTCAGAAACCAATTCCCGATAACTCTTGTCATGCCAGTGGCAAAAGTGCCGCGGCTGTCGCTTAGTAGTTAGCTGATTGAACTGGAACCCACATCATTGAAAGGAGGTCAGACCGCACTGGTTTGCGGGGTCAACCAATTTTGTAACTATCTTGAGAGTTCAATTTTTTTTTTTTTTTTTTTTTTTTTTTTTTTGGTTTGAATCTCAGAAATCACTCAATAATATGTAGGTACCTCTATGTCGGGTGCTTAATGATACTCTATCATTATTTACCTGCTACGCATCTCTCTTGTTATGCTTGATGAAAATATACAAAACACACACGCACACAAAAAGAAAACAAAGAAAAAAAAAAAAGGAACATGGAGTAGTTAGCTAAACGCATCTTGCTAGGAATATATCTAACTCGTAAGCAATTGCTTTGCTCCAATTTATACTGTGTACTACCACTAGTCTAGTGTTGCATCTAGCCCCCCCCCCTCAATATTACTGTGCCATCTCACTTTTTGACTGTCATTACTCCGTGGAGAACGAATTGGTAGGCAGGTAGTTTCCTGGCTAGTATAGTAGTAGTAGTCCATTAATTCCTACCTAAACTACAAAGTCTGGAACAATGCAAGGAACCTCGGTTTGTGTAAATATGTAAATATGTAGGTAAGTAGGTAGGTAGGTAGGTACCTCGAGTATGTGTGCCTCTAGACAGAACTCCTTGCTGGCCACTTGAAATACTGGACCAACGCAAGACACTTCAAAAACTTATGATGATCTTTCAACAAAAGGCCTAAGGTGAAGTGGATTGGATTATATATAGAACTGACTCGTAGACACCAATTAGCTTTTGGAGAAAGAAAATTGGTCTCAGTCAGTCGACTATAGTTAGCTGATTTACTGTATTTGTCATGATGATGAATGGCCTGAAGGTCAGAATACACTGCATGTAGGATACATGTTTCACCCTTCGTATGCCTTTTAGGGCGGATTGGGCCGTTGGCCCTTGATTATAGATCTGCAAGGGGGAGAGGGCAGGGGGGGAACTGCCGAGTGGTGGGTGTGCTTTGTTCATAGGTAGCACATACTCTACATGCAAGAGGGCTTCCAATCTTATCAAAGCCAGGCCAACTAGATCAAAGCTCCTTTTGTTATTCTTTTTGACTTTTAATAGGACCATTCTTCGGACTAAATTTCCATTCAATTTTTTTATTTTTTAATTTCTTGCCGGAGAACGAGTGCTTCCTTCAACCAATGAGGCTTGAGCCAGCCCCAGCATGCCCATGAAAGTGATATTCGGCAACTAAGACAATCGAGAGAGATAGGACAGGTCATATGCAGGATTTCCTGAAGAACTGGGGGTTATGCAGGTGTCCCCCAGCATAGGTATTATGACATCAAATGGCTGAACATCCTAGCCACAGTCATTTCCAGATGTTAGATAGTTACCGTGCTTCGGGGAGGAAAGTTTGATAGAGTGTGCACCTAGAACAAAGTAGCCGCTGCATGCAGCGGGAGCTACTGCGAGACGTACCTGTCGTACTTGATGGGAAATTAAGCCGTAGGAGGTAGGGTAGATAACAATCGGCTGATTTCGGCTTTCTTGTATGTTGGAAAAAGGAAGAGCACCCAATTATGCAAGGACTACAGGTGAGGGGGGAAAAAAAAATAAGGGGGGGGGAAGGGGAACGCAACGAGCTTAATTTACGTCTGTGGTATATTCAAGTTATTTTCTGCTGTACCCCTCTCTCTCTCTCTCTCTTTTAGAATGTAATTTTGTCTTGGTTGTGCTGACCCAACAAGGTAAGGAGTTAGTGTGAGTGAAATCCAAGACTGCGGGATATGCCTTTCAATTTTCTTTTAAAAATTTATTTTATGAAATCCTGAATTGCATTGGCTAGGGTTGAGATGAGCATGGGTTGAAAGGGAGGAGAGAAAAAAAAAAAAAAAAAAAGAGGACAAGAGAGACAAAAGGGAAGGAGAGCGAGCTTGGAGGGGTGCGCGCTTATTGCGGCGATTCGAATTCTGGTACACTAATTTGGTAATCAACCATGGTTCAATTCATAGCCCACATATGTATGTTGGTGGTTCAACGGGACTAAACAGCTCAAACCATTCGTTGAAACAGTCAGGTATCTTCATTTCTAGTGCGTCCTAATCTTGAAGGATAGTAGATGGGTCAGCCATCGAGAGAGGTCGTAAAAAGTGAGTGAGAACAGAATGTGGAACACTGAGATGGGAACGTCAACTGCTTGCTAGAGATTTGGGGGGGTTTAATTGTTTAATGGGATTGTATAGAGTATTTAAGTTAAAGCATATATAGAACCTTTCACATTGAGTTTTTCCCTCTTCAAAAAAAAAAAAATTAAAAAATTGAAGCGAACTCAAATGTCAAACCAAAGGGAAAAATAATGATAATTTATTTTCTGCAACCGCAATGGCCGATAGTGTTATTTAGCACTAAAGACTAGGGCCGCTCTTAGCTCACCAAATGTAGTGTAGGGCTTCAACGACCTTTGCCATCCACGGGCCGTCAGCCCCTCTTCCTTCTAACCTTCTAGGACTCGGGCATTATCCGGGTGGATCTAGGATTCCCCTTCCCCGAACTCAAGTATGGCTGACCTTATTCAGTCACCCACTGTCAGGACCAATTAGGGTGCTGGGAGCGGGTTATTTATTCAGGAACCCCCCATTTTCTTGCACGATTCTCAAGCGCGGCCCAGAGGGGAAAGAAAAAAAGTTAACAACCCCGAAAGGAAAAAAATAAAATAAAATAAATAAAAACAAACAAAAATAAAATAAAAGAATAAATGATAATCTATCGAACGGGCTCCACTAGCCAAACAGATTCATACATAAGAAGAATTGACTCATGACCTGCCTTAGTTGTTGCGACGACAAGACCCAGGAATGCTACCTTGAACACAGCAGCCTTACTATGCATGACCTGCATATCTGCCGGTAGTATTCTGTGCTAGGCAATAATATTGTCGCCATGTAGTCTCACATACTAGCCGTACTCCCAGAGTACCAAGTTCCCTCTAGGATCAAGTACTACTGCAGCCAGTTCCTTTCTAAGAAGGAGCATGCCCAAAGCACGTTTCCGGACCAGGGCCTGGAATTGGGATAGCTTCATTTCCACTTAACCATGGTCATATGAACAATAATCCCAGACTCTTCGACTGATTATTCTCTTGAGAGGAGGGAGATAAAAAATAATAATAATAATAATAGTAGTAATAAATCAATCAAGGGGTAGATCGGGAGTCGCTAGAAAGGGAAGGAATTAAAGAGTCAGTAGTTATCATCGCCCATCATACATCAACGATCTGTATGTACCAAGTATCCTGGTAATATTACTATGATGAATACTGGTACCAGACCAAAAAAATTAAAAAAAAATAAAAATAAAAATAAAAATAAAAATAAAATAAAAAATCTCCCCCCCAACTGGAGACGGAATAAGTTGAAGCGGTCAGTGGAGCTCGGTCACGGCGCCTTTACCCGTCCCGGCGTACCCTCCCTCCGTCATCAGTCGTCACTGGCGCCCTTTTCCCAAACTTACGCCCCTCTTCAGGCTCTAGACTCGACAGTAGTCTCTCTCCAGTGACCGCCCAACCCGGGTGATTCAGCTGATCCCCATAGAACCATGAATGCCTTAGCGGCGTCTTGGGCGTGTCCCCGTCCATGTCTATGGGTCGTTGGCGTGTTGGGCAGGGTCCACCTGCTACCAGTGGACCGTTCTTCTATATCCTTTCTTTTCCATGACCGCCATTCCGTTAGATGCTCTTAGTACAGATCCTTTAACAATTTCCTTTCTTTCCTTTCTTTCCTTTTTTTTTTTTTTTTTTTTTTTTCTTCTTCTTTTCTTCTCTCTCTCTCTCCCCCTTCTCAAGTCTATATTTCCTCCGTACACCTGGCTGGGAATAGCATTGGCTCCCCTCAAAAAGCTTCCAGTTAAATACTGGTACGCAATACCTATTAGCCAGTTATTTGATCCTCTATCTTGAAAGAATTATCTAATTGGCTATCTGATGAATCTTGTTTCACTGAAACCAATGATAATAAGACTTTTTTTTTTTTTTCGAATAAACCTGAAGATTCCATAAGGTACCTAGGTTGTAGGCACGTCATATAGAATAATAATAATAATAATAAAAATAATAATAATCCTATCAATATTACTTCTCTCTCAACTTCCCACTCCAGGTATCCAGAGACCCATCTGACCCAAAGAATCGCCTGTTACACCTCTTTGAAATTCCCCATTCCACGAATCTTCCCGCCTTCCGCTTTCCCCCAACCATGGAACTTCCACCCTGCGTCTCGTGTCTTCTGCGCGCTTGACCCAACCGTTTTCCCTTTTGCCTCCCGGACGGACCGGCGAGTCGGCGACCCAGATTCTGGGAACGCTTGAGATCATCTTTGTCAAGGTAGAAGAGGAGGACCTTTTAGCTGGCTAATAATGACAATAATAATTAATTAGCATAGAAATAGTAGTAGAGAAAATAATAACAATCATAATAATAAATCAGTCTGAGAAAATAAACAACATAAACATAACAATAATCATAAAATTTTTATTTTTTTAAATAAAATTAAAATAAATAAAACGAGACAAAATAAAAGGGAAGGATCAAATAGAACTTGGGACAGAACAGTAATAGAGGAAATTGCTGGGCTTCGGTGCTGTTTTCGATCCAAATTCACTTTCATCCAACTAATTCTTGCCCTTTTCACCTCTTTTATTTTATTTATTATTTTATTTTTCTGTTCCTATTTTCTCCCCTTTCTCTTTCACTTCTTGACAACTAACTGAAGTCCTATACGCAATCTCTGCATTACATCAACAACAGAGTTTTTGTTTTTCTTTTTTGCTCTCGAAATTCAAGGTACTTCTCCGTGGGTTTTTTTTTTTTTTTTTTTTTTTTTTACCCATTTCTTCCCCTGCAGAAACTATTTTGCTATTAAGAAACCCAATACATAGGGGCTCTTACCCCAATAATAGAAAGAAGAGAGGCTAGGGAAAAAGAAAAGAAGAAGCGGACTGTGGCTAAGATCCTTGGATTGTTTACTGCAGCCGCCCCTGTCGCTGGCTGACCCTGTTCTGCTCGCAGCTTGCTTCTCTCTTATGTTTGATTTATACTGACATTTGCAGTGCGCTACTGCCAGGCTTTTTGTGGACACTATTCCTTCTTACTTGCTGCCTCCAACCACCACTAGTACGTAGTGCCTTTTTTTTTTTTTTTTTTTTTTAACCCTCGTCTCTATTCCTTCTATTATTATTGCTTTATTATTATTATTGTTGTTATTATTATTACTACTCTGTTTTATTCTTAATTGCCCTCCCCCTCTACCTTTTTCTTTTTGTTATTATTTGTTGGTCTGTTCTTCCTTTTAGTATCACATTGCCTCCTGCCAACAACTGATCCCTCTTGGACTATCATTTCCCAGTCACTCACTGTCCAACGCTCACGTCATAGTCCGAGGCTCTTTTTTTTTTTTTTTTTGTTTTATTTTATTTTATTTTTCCTTCCTTTGTTTTGTCCCTTTTTACGTTCCCCCTTCCCTATCCTTGACCCTTGCAATATCTCGACCACCCTTTTGCCTCTCTTCCACCGCCTCTCCTTAACCCCCTCCCCCTCTCGCCCTACCTACTCGGCCTAATCATCCTTCTACGGGTTAGGCTCTTTCTCGCTATATATACACATACTAATATATATATATACATATATATTAATAATATTTTCTCCCCTTGTCTTTTTTTTTTTTTTTTTTTTTTTTTTATCCTTCTTCCCTGTTCGGTTACAGTGTGACCACGAGGCTATGCTAGCCTTGCAAATCACCCGTCGGGAGCTGTTTCTGATTTGGTCTACTTTCTGACCTGTTTAGACTCCGCATCTTCATCCTGGTCGCCCGCCTTACACATCTCCCTCTCATACATACATACTTACGTACATCCGTTCCTTCAGCATACATACATAGTACATCGAATATTTTATTTTACATACATACATACGAATATCCATACGACCAACCATACATACGCCATCCATACGGGACTATCCCTGCCATTTGGCCTAACCAACCGACCCGCCAGGCGTGACCCTCGACTCACATCATCCTGCATTTGTCCTCTCACTCCTCTCCGTCGTTCCGTGTTTTAAGCAGCCTCTCTCGCTCGCTCAATCTACAAATGTCCAACAACCCCCACAATTTCAACGACCCTAATCGACAGGGACAGTATCCACCACCTCAGTGGAACACTAGTCAACCTGAGGATAACCCTTCCGCTCACTATCCACCAACATCTCAATACCCTGTATGTTATTTTGTTTTGTGTTTCCTAATCCTTTGTTCTCGGGTCTATATACATCACATTTCTAGCTCCGCCCTACTAGCCCGAGTCTTGCCTCCTGTCTTCCACTTATTTCATCTTCATCATTCCCCCACCTTCCCCCCCCCCTTCCTTCTTTCCACCATATAATTTACTTACCTTCCAATTTCGACCAGTATCCTCCTTCCTCCTATCCACCGCCAGCTGCAGACCATCAGTATCCGCCGTCGCAATACCCACCATCATCCAACATGGCTGCTATCCACCCGCACGTCCAGGGCCCTCAAGATGCCTACCGTTTACCTCCTCCTCCGGGTGCTTACCGTCCCCCAGAAGTATACGGCCAGCCTGCACAACCACCTCCTCCAGTTGTCTACCAAGCCGCAGCTCCCCGCCAGAGAACCGCCATCGCCTGTCGTTATTGTCGAAGAAGGAAGGTATGTCTTCTTGGTGGAATGTTATTTCTTGATTGGCCCTGCCAGATTTGTCGAGTTGTGGTGGATGCTAATATTGGTTTGGTAGATCCGGTGCTCAGGATTTGAAAGCTCCCAGGATGGACGTTGTACCAATTGTGTTCGCTTCAATCAAGAGTGCATGTTTACACCAGTCTCCTCCCAAGCCCAGGCATTCGTCCCTGCCCATGCCGCATATCCTCATTTGAGGAATCCCCAAAATCAAGGACGTGCTGGTGCACAGGGAGTTTTGCTCTATGGTGCTCATGGTCAGCCATTGCCTCCGCAGCAGCAACCACAATCAGGTCCTGATACTACCCTTCCACCTCCCCAGGGCATGTATCAGCATTCATACGGCAGTGCACCACCCCTTGCATCTGGACCACAAGACCATGTAAGTTGCGATAGACTCGCCACTTAAGCAATTGTATAATCGCCCTTGTATTTTACTAATTGTGGTCCTTTTCTATATAGCGGCCCACTGGTCGTCGAGGCTCTGGTTCTGGATTTGAGTATCCAGATCCCACCAATCTAGCCCCCGTCACACCGGCAACTTCTGCTGGCTTCCAGGCGCATACAGCGCCCAGTACTTACTACCCCCCGCCACATGATCGACGGCCGTCACCCCAATCGTACCCATATGATGGTCGCCACTCATCCTCGCCACACGGCTCACCATACCCCCCTATGCACCATCGACAAGGTGCAATCACCCCTCCACCAACATCCACCCCTGGTGGCTCATCTCGAAGCGGGCTCAATGTACGAGATATGCTCAACCCAGGCGACAGCCAAGGTCGCTCTAGTACCGATAGTGATATGTTGAATGCTCTCAATCGTCGAGGTCTAAACCAATAAGTCGATCTCGTTTGTATGAGCAAGGCCTTGATATCAAGGAGCTGCTATCTAGGGATGGAGTAAGGACATAACTTGGGGTGAACAGGGGAGAGAATCGATTCTTAGGCGTGGTTGAACTTGTTGGTGGCGGATGGTACGAAAGTTGTGTGCTGGCCATACATTTCCTCAGTACTCTCCAATTCTCTGCCACTATTTCCTCTTAATGGATTTGGTCATAGTGGCTTACTGTGGGAACAAGAAGTTGAGGGACTCTGAAACATGAATATACCCTAAAATGAAAAAAAAAAAAAAAAAAAAAAAAGAGAGAGAAAAGAAAACAAAATGAGCAAAAAATAAAAAATAAAGAAGGGGAAAAGAGCACAAAATCTGCAATGACGCTTATGTGTCGATTTGCCTCTTAAGACTTTGTTTCTGATGGATCACTCAAACAGAATCGATGTGCGCTGATAGTTGAAGGTTCGATCTTTGAGAATGCGATTATCTATCGGTTTCACTCGCGCAGGGATGCAATGGCTTCAACAAAGGGACTATGGGTGAAAGAAAGAAGGAAAGAAAAAAACAAGAAGAAAAAAAAATTAACATGACATGTTTTTTGAATTAATACGACGACGATATGGAAACGTTGAGCGAAATCTTTATGAGCTACACGACTGGGAGATGGAATTTTCTATGTTGGTGGATTTGTCACAACAGGCGCCACATGCGTTTATATCTCACCCTGAAGAGCCGCCGCGCCTCGATGGTCAACCTCTCGCCTTTTAAAAAAACCATTCAAAAGAACGTCACATATATTTCGCTTTTCGAAAGACAAGAATCACGACTTTATAAATTATTTGGGGCAACCCACTAATGAATTATTACGCTGTCGTTTTTATTTTGTTGTTACTCGAATTCCAGTTAGGTGCCTTGTTATTGGACGAAATGAGGACCAATTCGATTCTGCTTATACCAATCCGACTCTTACTCAAACAAATTTGAACCGGGTTCCGGATAGAGCAATTCGGGGTCATTACAAACTAGGCTTCCTAGACTTTGCGGGTCAAACTTAGGACGAAACGGTGGATTTAACTGGTTATTTTCGGTGCAAAACCTGCAACCGGGAAGAAATGCATTCGGGGCGGCGGCTTGTTTTGCGTCAATTTATCATGAAAGCAACGTGTGGTGTGGGATTTTGGTGCTTTTCTTTCGCTTTGAAGAGCTACTTGCGGGGCCTTTTCGATTCAATTTGCGCTGGTTTATTATTATTACATGTTCGATTAAATTTCGGGTGGCTATCGTCTGCGTTTATGCGCCAGTTGGTTCTCGCTGGCTCTTTGAAGCTAACTTATTTATTATTGGGGGGTTTATACAGTCATTTGCGAAAAAAGGAGGCATTTTCTAATTCGTTTTATTTTATACTTGGGAGGCTGTCTGATCACTTTTGTTATGATTCGCAAGTTTACAATGCCTTTGTTTTCTCTCGTTGAGCTTTTTGCATTGTGCATATTGGTTGATCTTGTCGTTTATTTTTTTATTTATTTATTTTCGAATTACGGTTTACGAGTGACTTTCCACAAATTAAATATTAAGTACCCATAAAATTCGCAAATATGTAATGTAATCCGCTTTATCTGGAAAAATCTGGGGCAGAATGATTGACATGAAAAAGCTAGGTATAGATAGATAGACACCAGAGAGATAGTTTCCACCAATAGGAGAGCAGGAAATGTCCAGACCTGGCAACTATAGAAAGGAATATGATAGAAATATCGATCAAAATTAACCAGGTAATTTCATTAATTATCGAATAATTACTCACACTATGTCTATCTAATTAGGACAGAGCCAAAAGCACCAAGTCAATTCAGTGGCTAGGCAAACAGTGATAAGGGGCTCATCACTCAAGAGAATCAAAAAGAAGAAAAAAAAAAGTGTGGTTAGGGAGGGTTATTTGAAAGGGAAAAAACAGAAATAGAAAAGAAAGAGAAGGAAAGAAAGGCAAACAGAGAGTGACACAACCCGGGTAGACAGGGTGTGATGTATGACTAGCTGGCTCGCTGGCTGATAGTTTGGTTGGTGGACATCGAATTAGATGGGATGGATAGATAGATAGATACGCATGCGAGGGGACACGAAGTATTGAAGGGAAAAAAAAAAAAAAAAAAAAAAAAGGAAGAAGAAAAGTACTGAACGCTTTGCCATCAACACAAGACCCAAGATCAGAGTAAGGAAAACAGTATGAAGGAAAAAACAAAAAGGGAAAGAAAAGGAACGATCGAGTAGATGCACGTCAGACATCGGTCTCGCCTGAACGAGTTATTCGAGAAAAATAAAGATGGGAGTACGACAAGTCCGAATGTAGTGAGAAGATACAGTTGTGACAGGATGTCGGGAAGGAGGAGGAAAAGAAGAAGAAGAAAATAAAACATGATTAAAGAAACAGGTTGGGGGAAGAGGCAAGAAGGCTATGCGTAGGTGATGTATGTGATTAGCAAGTTCAGAGGGAAACCATGATGATAATCTTTGATGAGGAATCTCGTGATTCAACCTGGGGAGATTCAGCTGGGAAATGCGTCCAGAATTTGGGTCATCCGTTTCGCACGAATAGGGTCTTCCACTAGTAGACCTTGTTTCTTCATAGCCATGCAGAGGATATCTACAACCTTGTTGAAGGATGAGGCTGCACCTCGTTCTTGTTTGAACCGTACAAGACTCAAATTGGCTTGTCGGCCGTCTTCAATGACAGTGTAAAATTCCGCAGAGAATTCGACAGGTCGGAGGTGTAGAACTAAGAAAAATTTGTGAGTTCAGGGACCTTCTTTTTTGGGTGAATAGGTTTGGGGCTCTTACTGTTTACTTCGCCGACTCGACCATAAACCACACTGTTGGCTTTGTCGACCTGAACTTCCTCAACTCCAAATTGTTTCCATTCCCGGAGCATTTTGTAAACGTCTTTGCGGCCTTTGAGTTTAGGCGTGTTCAAAGCTACAACCTTTGTGACAGGTTTAAACTGGAACACTCGAGCGAACCAGTTTTGGCTTTTTCCATCAGGCCGCTGTCGGCGAGCACGAGACTTCTTTGGCTTCTGAGCTGCCAGACGAGCATCACTCGCGGATTGTGTGTCCTGGGATACTGGTTCTGGGTCTGGTTCATAAGGATTAGTAGTTGTTTGAAAGCCATAGACTGGGGATATGACATACCAGGTCTCATGTCATGTGTGTTCTTGCTAGGTTTTCTTTTCATCAATTTCCAGAGGAAACTACCCTTAAGTGCGTCACTGGAAGCTTTTCTGGATTTCAAATCCTCCTCACCTTGAGCAGCAGGGATAACATCCGGTCTATGGTTGACCTCATGTACTATGACCGTTGCAGGACTTGACTGGAGAGACTTTGCTTCTCGCGATGTCCTCTCTACCGTGTCCTCGGAGACCTGAGACTTTCTAAACCAGGACCATTTTTTGTGGTCGGACGTTCGAGCCCCTCTGCGTCGTGGCGATTCTACTTCTTCTTCAATTGAATCCCGATCGCAAGGACTGCGACAGGCCCGGGATTGAGGTGTGGCTGGTCTAGAGGGAAGCCTACTCGAGTCGGGCTCTGGGTTCACACTGTTTCTTGCGGAATCATCCCGTCTCTTGCGGACATGAAGTTGCTTTGTACCATCAATTGACTGGAAAGAACTTTGAGGGACCATGCGAATTGACTTTTTGGCCTCACATCCGAGAGTAAGTAGGGTATCTGCATGTGCAGAAATTGCGGGAACTTCCTTCTTCTGCCTAGGGCTCTGGGCTTTGGGCTTTGCAGGAGATGCATTGAATTCTTCTGATATCATGGGGAGAGGGAACGCTTCGCTAGAGACCTTGTAAAATGAGTCGGTCATCTGGTCTTGCGTCTCTCCCGGTTTAGTAGCACTGTCACGCTCTCGTGCTTTGTCTTCTTCAATCAAACGATCTAAGTGCCCTATAACAGTCACAAGGTAAGCAGGGACGGTGTCGGATCCATCATGTGTCGACTTTTGGATCAGTTTGCGTCGCTTTTCGATAATCTCCTTGCTGGTACGAGAAAGCTTTGGCGATTTTTCTGGTGTCCGCGGTACTTGGGATACCGCTGTGTTGGTAGCAACGGTGCGCCGTTTCGGGGTTTCTGGACTGGCTGTGGAGGCGGATGTAGGAGGAGTTTCAGAGCCTATACATGTGCTATCTGTACCGGTAGTGGATATGCTGCGTCCAATATGAAAGGCCTCCTCACAGATTTGACTCAGTTCGTGAGAGACTTGACGGGCTTCATCCTTCCATATGATGTCTGAGCTTCGCACCTTTTTGGGCTGTGAGCAGTTCTTGATAGTGACACCAGCACCACGAACGATAACTGGCTGTGCAGGGAGTAGAGGACTGTCTAGACGATCTGAGAATGGATCCTCAGGGTCCCATGTTAAGCTGTATTCACTCAGTTGTCTCTTAGACTCAGCGACACCGCCGGGAATTCTCTTTGCCTTGACCGATATAGAGCTTTGGGAGCGGTTCTTGTTGTGACGGAAGCAAACATTCCGCTTGTAGCTAGCAGAGCGAGGTGCTGTCGCATTTAGTCCACGACGTGAGCCGGAGTACGAGGTCTTGGACTGGAAAGATTTGACAGAGTTGAATGCCTGCTTTCTATTCTGAAGTATTGCGAACGGCGAGCTCTGCGAGCAATCTATCGTATCACTATCGCCGTCCAGGAATGGATTTGAGGATTGAATATTGTTAGATCCAGACTTTTTTTCATCCGCCCTAGGTGTATCTCTGTGGATTGTGATTTGTGCGCAATGCGGTTCCGCCTCGAGTATTGTGTGGACTGGTGATCGAAATGGATCATAGCTTTCCACTGTCCCTGACGACATTGGCTCTCGAGAGGGTGCTTTACGTTTCCCAGTTTCTTTGACAGCTGGCAGTTGCGAACGCCTCCGTGAACTACTCGGTGGGCGATTACCCAGTTGTTTGGACAATCGAGCCTGACCCCGTGAGATGTGGTGGTAATCACTCGCGGAGTAGTCAAGTGCCGATCCTTGGTAGTTTTCTAGCTGTTCATTTCTAAACTTCACCAGAGCGTTGTAAAACATTCGTTCTTGAGTTGGCCTATTGTCCCAAACTTATTAGCACTCACTTGACACGACATAATTGAGTAGCCTCTCAAGCCAAGGGCTACTTACCGAGGGTTCAATAGTCTCTCTATCAATTGCTCCGGCTTCACATCGTGCCACAAAGTTTGCAAATTCCTCAAAAGATCCATGTCGATGTCATGTCGGCCTTGCACAGGCAAACCGCAATCCTCAGCGGATAGAGGAGGCGCAGGACCTAACGGATATCTGAATCTGACTTGGTGGAATCTCTCATAAGTCCTAAGAAGAGGGTGCTTCCAAATATTTTCCATGCTAATACGATCCTCCGGCTTCTTCTGGAGTATACGCTGAATTAGATCCGCCGCATTGACACTGACATATGGGGGGATATCATATTCAGCCTTCCACACGAGCGCAAGGGTGCTCTCAAGGTCTCCCCCTTCAAAAGGCAGGTATCCTGTTAGTAGCGCGTATAAAATAACGCCACAGCTCCAAATATCTGCCTTATCCCCTCGGTACTTTTTGCCATTGATGATTTCCGGTGCGGCATAGTGTGGGCTTCCACAGGAAGTATGGAGCCAGTGGCCAGCCGGTTGCAGAGCAGCCATGCCAAAGTCAGCAATCTTCACGTTATGCTCAGCGTCCAACAAAATGTTTTCTGGCTTTAGATCCCTGTGGCAGATATTAAACCTGTGGCAATAGCCAAGCCCAGCAATTATCTGTCGGAAAATACGCACTGCCTCCTCTTCTGGCAGTGGACCTTGCATGGACAAGTATTCGAAGAGTTCTCCACCTTCAACGTATTCCAACACCAGATATCTATCACCTAAAAGTTAGCTTCGATGGCGATCAACGGGCCCCAGCTAACCTACAGTTCTCCCCGGTTCTCCCACACATCGTATAGAGTAATCACATTCGGGTGTTCAATCAGTTTCATGATAACCACCTCACGTTCGATTCCAGAAGGTATCTGTCTCATCCCTGTCCCAATAAAATTTCCCGCATTTTTGTCCATCGCTGCGATGCTCGCACTCTGGGTCAATGCAGCTGACTTTTTGGATACGATCTTTATGGCAGCCGTTTGTCCCGTTACAGCGTGTTTTGCCAATCTAACACGACCCGTGGCACCACTACCTAATGTCTTTCCTAGTTGCCATGGTCCAATATGAGTCTTCCGTTTCCCCTTTCCAGACACAATTGAGGCCGCGGATATTGTCGAATTTCGCTTTGAGCCAGCCCGCGAATCCGGGGCTGGCGAGACACAATATCTACCGGCATTTCCCTTTGGTGACAAGGGGCTATTAACAATGGACATTGGGTCTGGTGATGTAAGATATTGATATGCGTCCCTTAACCCGTCTTGTTCTGTGATTGGTGTTAGGCAGTTATTAATCCTATCGCTGGCGTCTGTCAAGGGTGACCGCATTGTCTTGGGACTGAGAAACGGAATCGTATCATCCATCTCAAGCCTCGTCCCCTAGAACAATTGGGCAGCCTTGTCACCAGACGGCATATGGAGAATCACGATGAAATGTTTCAATAATCGAGGCTAGACGCGTGTTTCATTTCAAGTCAGAAGCGCTCCAACGGACGGCCAATATACCACATGAACGCAATCAACTCACATCCACGAACCACAATAAACCGTTATTCCCCCGACTATCTTTACCAACCAGCCGTTTAACCCAAGCAAATTCTCGTAAACACACCGTAACCGCGTTCTTCTCGATGGCGAGCCGAATATAGATATTGAACACACGTTGGCGGTCCTGTTTTCTCCCTAAAAGTTAGTAGTCCACAAGGCGTAGATCCGACCAAGATCCTGAGGTCAGGCGAACAGTCATCGACGGCCGACTGTAATGGTGACAAGGTGCTGTACTATCGTCTCCGAGGACTCGAAAGTTGGGAATTTTTCAGGAAAGAGACAAAGCCCCCCAGATGAATTTCTAAAATTCTTGCGCAATTTCCCGGAAAAATGCTGCCAAACACATACTCAAGATCCACCATGAGCAGAGATGGGAGATTTGCAAGAGTTGAGCATGCCGTGGAGAGGCCGACGTCCGTGGAATGGGCGTTGAGTTGTTTGTTTTGAGTAGAATTCTTTATGTCCCCCCGGCACCAAATTGCTTCACACTCTCTGGAATGCACAGCCTGAGCAATCATGATATTTCTCCTTTGCCCCTCCATAGGATAGCATCACAAGGTTCTGGGACAGCCAGTGTGTGTTCAGAAATCCTTCTCCATGCTCAAAAAAGGAGCTTCTAGTCCCTGCTAGCTACTATCTATCGACTAGTATCGAGTCAGATGTAATGCGTCTAGAGTGTCTGGGCACTGCTTTGGTATACATCTCTCATAGCCCCCCCTCCCTTCCCTACGATATTAATTTATTTATTCCTTCCACCTTTTTAGAGTCTCATCCAGATTTTTTGGTTTCCGTTCCCCCCTCATCCCCTACCGAGGATCATCGTGCTGTCTCTTTACAAGTGGGTGGTGGCTAGATAGATATTCTCCTTCCCGCTATGCGAACACGCCTCCCTTGATGAGATACAAGGGAAACGACCGCTATTATTCAACTCAACTTCTCAATTTTTTTTTTTAATTTTTAATTTACCTATCCAATTACTTTCCACAAGGTCAGCATCCTAAATCCCTTTTGAGTTAGGGCGACAGGGTTAAATATGCCCTCTCCACCGAAGTCAAGGGGGAAGGGGGTTCGTTTATGAAATTCGTTAGACATACTCCATCTCCAATGGGACATTCCAACCATAGCCAAAGTCTAATCGATTCCTTCGAAGCCTACTACAGTACGATTTTTTCTTTTCTTAAAAATTAAATAATACCAACAGCAACAATAATAATAATAATAATAATAAAGGGACAATAGGGGGATGTGCTAGTTATAGACTCGCACCTACCACAAACCCCCAAACATCGGAGATATTCATAAAGTTTAGACGTCCATACGTATATACATACATTGCCAAGTACTTCAGCTGGCTATTTCTCTCCTCTTTTATCAGCTTCCAATGTAGTACATTCTTGCGTAAATTGGCCCCAAAAACAAATTACTATTGCATTGCTTAGTGCATCCTGCTACCAATGCTCCTCCCCAATATTGACATCTTCAACATCCACCCCATCAACAAACCATCTCCCCTCCCCGTTCCCATTTGGTCCAATGAGTAAATCATTTCCACTCATCATTCGCTTGCACATCTTCCCGGTCTCTCGATCGAACGTCCAATCTTCAAGACCATAGCACCGCTTCCAGCGCATTTCATCCTCAGTATCCTGGTACTCGTACCAGAACTGCACGGCGATACGATCATCAGAGAAAGAAAATAGCTCCTTACGAAGCGTGTAATTATGTTCTCGATTCCATTTTGCCGTTAGAAAGTCCACGATCCCCTCGGTCCCCCGAAAAAAAGTGGTGCGGTTGCGCCAAATACAGGTGGGAGTGTAGGCCTGTGCGACTCGTTGTGGGTCTCTATCGTTAACATAAGCAAATGCAGCACCACGTTTTCAAAGACATATGTAGCTCCGTCGACAGTAATATTAAATAAGAAGGGAATTGGAGGAATCATGAGGAGTGTATTGGACCAAAAGTGAAACTGCTGTGGATGTTAGAGGAATGGGGTGCATGGCAAGTACATAAGCAAGGGATAAAACATCAAAAGATCCCTGCTCAACAGCACCCTCCTTTACACACCTTCCTCACAGGCAATCATAGACAAAACGGTACACTTTCAAATATATTCAACAAGCAGGACTATCCCATTACTAGGTAGATGAGTAGATAAGTCCAGACTAATAGAGAATGAAACTATAGGTGGCGGATAATAATTTTCAGATCCTTACTTTGTATTCCACAAATTCTGCGCCGCTTTTACCTTCTTTAAGGCAGTTTCCTTTGTAAACGGGGGCTTTATATCAGCCATTTTGAAGTGTTGATTCTGAGGCTAGATGAATGATCAATTGGTTGTCTTATATAAGTCATGGCTGAGGAGAATGAGATTTGTCTTACACAAAGCACCCGCACTATCACGTGTATATAGTTGAACCTTTGTCATTAGTGCTGATCTCAGCGCTCATTGATTACCTCAGTAGCTACCGAGGCAATATTACTTCATTATTATTCAACCAACTACTACTTGAATGGGTAAGTAGTCAATAGGGCTATTATGAGGAGAGATCGTATGATTTAGAGAAATGATGCGTCTAGAAAAGCATTATATAAGCTGCCATGGCCAAAAAAAAAAGTACCTACCATTATATATTTTTAAACAGCCTCTCATGTTCCAGATAAATAATCCTTTTTTTTTTTTTTGTCTTCTTTTCTCTTACTTTCATCTATATTTTTAAAAAGCAAAAAAAAAAAAAGGCCTCATACCACACTAATTATGTGTCAACATACAATAAAATATATTCCAATCACAATAATTGAAATGAGTCTCTCTACCTAAAACAGCAACTTACAGCGATTACAAAGTGACAGGTTTTGATTAGTAACTAGGTGATTATAACTAACATAACACACGGCTGTCTAAGGATCTAAAGTAGTAATATATTAAAATCCAGACCGTTGTTGTGCCTCTTCATCTGTAACCATGGTGGAGATGGAACCAATCCATGATGTTTATTATTCATACCTCATCCAATCCTAGATATCTTCTTCAATGGGGCTAACCAAAGCAAAATTTTAAGAGCAAATAACAATGCAGGGCGATTTGAAAATTAATTATGTATCGCTACCTTTCTGGGAGAAGGGCCTGATTCCATCCACAATAGTTACCATCTTATCTGATTTTGGCCGTAAGGATCCGATAAGCCGCTTAATTGTAAGATCAATTGAGGATAGTGAGCTATCAGTCATAAGGCAGGTACCACTACCTGCCTACTAAGTAGGATCACTACGTGCTTCTCTCCCTTGTTGTCTTCGACTAACTCTTATCATTCTCTTGGAAAGTAGCCATGTACTAGGGAAGCAGAGAGTAATAATATTTCATTAACTCCCTCCCCACTATGCCGAAAATCACGTGTACCTGAAGATAGCTAAAGTAGGCGGTGAGTGAGTGTTGGGTTCAATATGAGGAAGTTCGAAAAATTCAGAGGGCGGTGGCGCTCTTGGCACTAGACTCCAAAAGTAGTTGAATAGAACCTTCTAATGAGCTTGTGTAACACCCTTTTTGATACCTAGGTAGCTCTCAAATCCCCATGGGAAGTAAGCAATGGATCGCCTGTTTCGTTATAGTCATCTCACCTGAGTAGTTATACTAATATAAAATACAGGATAAGTGGGTAAATTTTGTATTGGGGTGAAAGTGGCTTGATCCTAACTACCCACCTAGATAGTTAGATCGGCCGGGGAAACCTGAAGTACCTATTCGGCTTCGACCTTTTTTGGGGTGTGTTTAATTATCACTGGAATTATTACTGGAACTTGGTTCCTAAAACTAAACTCGGGGGTCTCCTGTTTCTTTAGTCTCACAGGAGGCTCATCTTCTGGCTGTTACCGGATATAAAATATATATGTGGCGAGATAAACATAGGAAGGTACACAAATTACGCCCCTCCAATTGATATGGGAAACTGCGATTGATGGCTAACATTCGGATGAACACCACTGGGACCAGGAAAATCTTTACAGGATGACTTCATAGGAAGGCGAACTGGATTTGTCAACCTTTGGGGCCTAGATAAACCCGCCTTCATTGCGCAAAGACGCTCCGAAAAGAGCATCCGTGGTGGGGGGAGGGGCGGGAAATTATTGGCGGGGCCTCAGTCTCGGGCGGTCTTCTTGATAATACACCAGGAACGAAAGGATTCGGTATCATTCTGATTCGGATCACCTCATGGTGCCCCTTTCACGGCCCGTGGGCGGCTGTGCTACCTATTCGTAGTCTTTGTTCCTTGGAGGAGGTGTGATCTCCAACAAGATTTTGGGTCTACATGTACCTATTTAATACCCACCTTGCGTCCTCCACCGTTTCTTTCCTTTGTTCTTTCCGCAATACCCGCACCATAAAACCATACTTCTTCCCTTTTCTTTCTGCTTCGAATTCGTCTATTTTACACCACCTACCACTCACACCTTGTCTGACTCTTTTTTGAGCTTCATCTCCCTCAACACACCAATAAATTCCATCAAAATGTCTGGACTCAAGGCCGGTGACAGCTTCCCCGCTGACGTTGTCTTCTCGTAAGTACTTTTGCGAACACATCTTACCTTTTTTCGTCCACAGCTGGAAAATAAAGACAAAAAAAAAAAAAAAAACCTACAACGGATCCAATTGATCTCTAACTTTTGAGTTTTTAACAATAGTTACATCCCCTACTCCGAGGAGAAGGGTGAGATCACCGCTTGCGGGATCCCCATTAACTACCACGCCTCCAAGGACTGGGCCAACAAGAAGGTTATCCTCTTCGCTCTTCCCGGTGCCTTCACCCCCGTCTGCTCTGCTCGCCACGTTCCAGAGTACATTGAGAGACTCCCCGAGATCCGCGAGAAGGGTGTCGATGTTGTTGCCGTTCTCGCCTACAACGATGCCTACGTCATGAGCGCTTGGGGCAAGGCCAATGGTGTCCAGGGTGATGACATTGTATGTTTAAGTTTGATTCGGATAGGAATGTTCTCGCTGACCAAGTTTTAATAGCTCTTCCTTTCTGACCCCAATGCCAAGTTCTCCAAGAGCATCGGCTGGGCCGATGAGGAGGGCCGCACCAAGCGTTTTGCTCTTGTCATTGACCACGGCAAGGTTACTTATGCTGCTCTCGAGCCATCCAAGAACCACCTTGAGGTAGGCTTAAGCCTTTCTGACCCCCCTCCTTCCGGTTTTCCTTCTTTCTCTTTACCCCTACTTACGATATACTTGTCTAGTTCTCGAGCGCCGAGACCGTCATCAAGAACCTGTAAATGTACCAAAAGAAATGATAGATGGGATATGGGTTTAATAGAAGCATTTTGCTCCACCGGTGAAATAATGGCCTGCCTGCACAGGCAAATTGTCTTTTTTTTTTATAGACCTTTCACTCCATAGAGGAACTTAATGCAATAACGAAGCTATGAAAAATGCACCAAAATAAGTTTGTCATAGTCCGTAGTTGGCTAGTCTGCAAAGCGACCGATGATGTCAGTCTTGAAACGTTCTCGCCCGATCAAAAGAAAAAGTAAGAAGAAAGTAAGCTTAATATTTAAGCGTCCCAACTTTAACAAGATCGACACAAATCAAAGCGTAGTTGGGCCTTTTCCCCTCCTCGAATTGCTATTATTATTGGTGCTCTGTGCGTTTTGTCGGCCGAGGGGTGACGCGCTAAAAAGTTCATCCAACACAAATTATTCTTACTTGCGAATCCAGACCCCGATCATTGTTGCAGCGGATAGGAAGCTTTACCTCCCCTCCAAAAGTTTCTTTTCTTCCCCTTCTGAGCCATCTAGAGCACCTAATCTCTCATCCTTGGCCAGTATGGCCCCCAACCTGCCTCCTAAGCGCAAGTCTGGCTTTCAGGGCCAGCAAAACGCCTCCGCAGCATCCCGCAAACGCGCCAAAACCTATGATGCACGATCGCTTGCCGTTCAGTCGTCCGAAGCCGCACTTTCTGCCGCAGGTGAGCTTGATGTCGCAGCCTATCTAAATGCTCGGGAATTCGAGATTCGCTCGCTCGAGGCGGGTATGCAACGGTCAAAGGCAGCTCTCACGAGTCGAGCCTTTCAGAAGGTGCCGCGGTCGCTCAGAAGGCGTACAGCGAGCCATAATGTGAAGAGGGTCCCGAGCAGGCTCAGAGCAAGAGCAAAGAGAGAGGTAGGAGTTTCAATAATAATTCATCATCCCCCTACGCCATCCCCTCACATTGTTCGAGGGTTTCATCTGTCGCCGTATTTTTAAAAGGAAAGTGGTATACTTGCGGAACGGTCTCATAGCTAATTATTTGGTGCGGATTGACTAGATGATCGAGGACAATACCCCTACTGTAACTGCGCGACGAAGGAAACCAACAGAACTTATGCGTATACGTCTTGAGACCGCTAGACGCCTACAGAACCTGAACTCCAAGACCAAAGCCAAACGAGCAGCCGCAAAGGCGAAACGCGACTGGGAAGACCGAAAGGTCCTAGAAGAAGGGGGTAGTCACGCCTTCAATATTGCCCCGCGTGTGCCTAAGATCAAGAAGAACAAGCTTTCACGTCCCCCACCGCCGGAGTCGAAATACCAGAAACGCCAGCGTTCTAAGACATGGCTACCTACACATATGTTCCACGCTAAACGAGCCAAGATGACGACTTCGAAGGATTCTTTGTGGAGGTTTGCGTTGCCTCTATCGCCTACGGAGAAAAGCTATCGGCCTACCCATCGCGCGAGGGGGGCGAGGGGCGCGGTAGCGTGGGATATGAGTTATATGTCTACGATTCAGCTGGAGGGCACAGAAGCGGCCCTAGAGCGCGTGCTGAGGGCAATTGGCGTGGATGGAGAAGATGCGTGGGGCTTAAAGGGTAGGAAATGGAGGGCCGGGGTAAGGAGCTTGCGTGCCTGGGCGTTCGAGCATGATGGTCAGCGCAAACCGATTGCGCCCCTCACAATAATTCGATGTGCCCAACGGGAGGCGGAAGATGTGGAAATGGTCGACGCTGATGTCGATTCTAATGCAAAAAAGAATAGTAGCCATAGGGGGAAAGATAGGATGAAAATGTTCATTCGAGTCCATCCATCTGCGTTCCTGCAACTGTGGAATGAACTCCTGGGGATTTCAAAGACACAAAACCCACCGGTCATGGTTGAGGATCTCCGATTTGAGATAGGAAGCATTGACATTACTGGCCCGGGGTCTACAGAAGCATTGATATCAGTCCTTCGACCTATTACCCCAGAGGGGAAAGAGATCCAGACTGGTAGCCCAGAGGCCACATGGAATTCTCTGTTGGGTGTTACAAACCCGTCTTCTTTACCTCAAAATGCTCTTCTTACATTTTCCGTATCTGACCCTCGTCTTCATTTCCCACCTCAAACTTCAAAACCCCCGTCATCCGATACACAGATGCAGGACCTAGCTATGTTGCTGGCAGCATGGCCTCCTGATAAACGTCAAACGCCGTCCGCTCTTTTTGACCGCCCTTCTCGTCTAGCTGCGGCTTCCAAGTTACCTAGCCAAAAGGCTATCAACCGACGACGCACTGAAAGTGGTCCGGGCGTATACCCTGCCCCCCAAGAGTCTGATCCGCAGATCCCTGTGGTTATTCTTGCAACGAGGCCTGCTTCATCAACCAACAACTTACCGGGAACCTGGACTGTGCTCCTTCCGTGGAAGTGCGTTCTCCCAGTCTGGTATTCTTTGATGTACTATCCCCTCTCAAGTGGTGGGAACCCCATGTTTGGGGGGCTGAAAGAACAGCAACAGCTTGCGTTCGAGGCAGGAGAGCCGTGGTTCCCGGGCGACTTCCCAGGTACCCGCGCGGGGTGGGAATGGGGCCTGCGTGAAAGAGAACAGGCTAAACAGGACTGGGAGCGACGACCAAAAGGACGGAGGTTGGAGTTCGATAGTCTAGATTTGGGTGAGAACCAGAAAAAGGGCGAACTGGGCAGGGGCTGGGCATGCGATTGGGAGATGCTGGTCCAGACTCCCTCCCTAGAAACTTCAAATTCTAGTGAGAAAAAAAAAGACCCAGAGGCGGGAAACCCTCCTAAGTCTGAAGAAGCTGAGAAAGATGCCTCTAATACCGGTCCACCACAAAATATTCACCAACTGACATTTCCGCAAATTAATCTCGCAACCAACAACCCTTTAATAGAAGTTAGCAATTCGGCTCTCGTTACCGTCAGAATCTCACTCCATGCTCGAGGATGTCCGACCCCCCGAGCTCGGATCTATCGTCTCCCTACCACCAATCCCACGCTCCGCAGAGAGTGGATTGCCCTTGCGTCTAAGAAGCCCTTGGATGGGAAATTCCCACCAGCAGAGCCATCCACCACCACCACCACCGCTGATAATGGTCTCGACTTTGGCAATGAAGACGCTCAACAACGTCTGGCCGCCTCCCTTTTAACCCCACAACCAGATACAGATCCACGCCAGAAACATCTACCGGTCCCACCCGAAGAGGACCTTATTGGCTTCATAACCACAGGCAATTATAATCTCTCCGAGGGGAAAGGGACCGGCATTGGCTCAATCCAGATCTCAAAAGTTACTCGCGGTAGCGGCCCAGGGAAGAAAGCCTCACCGAGGAACAAAACTAAGAGCAAAGAGAAGAATATGTGTATTGTCCGGGGAGCTGGTGAAAATATTGGGAGACTGGCTTTCTGGGAGATTGTTTAAATTGGAATTTAGAATACATTCCTTGTGGTGTTGTTAATTGTCTTTCTCCTACACCATTTTTCTCCTGGTTGTCTGTGTTAATATGAGCTCTGGGTGAGTGGTTTATGATAATGGATAGATATTATATAGAAATAATACCCGATGTATTCTTTTATCTTATTTACCGATGGTGTAAAATAAAGATTATTCATCAAATATGAAAAAAAAAAAAGTTATATTCCATGATTTTCCTAATCCTCTATTCGAGAAGTCAACTAGAATTGTTACATAACTAACCACCCAGTGATGGAACGTAGCTTAGCAAGTTGGGAAAACCAAAAAAAAGAGAAAATTAAGTCGAGTCAAGAAGTCTACAACGATATCAAATGGATAGAGAGTAGACAGATAAATAGGTATACATATGCACACAGCTAAGTGTTAAGAGATAATAAAAAAAAAAAAAGGTAAGGATAATCCAACGGGTCTATTTTGGGGAAAAAAAGAAAACAAAAAAAAAAGAATACCCACATACACACATACACTTCCTTCTCAACGTAGACGTTAAAGCAACACATACATTTTCAACCGACAATTCGATCCACGAAGCCTTCCTCAAGTTTAGCAACCTCCCGTTTGAAGCCCTCCACCTCCTTCCAGCAGTCCAATGGTCGTCGATCGTTCAATCGTAGACAGCTAACAACATCCGCCTTGGCGCGCGCAACGCCTTCATCCAGCTCAGCGAGTTTCTTGCGGCTCTCTAGCTTGATTCGCAGCTCTTCAATCTCGGAGTTCACGAACTCGCTGGACAAGGCACGGTTGATGGGCTGGGTGGTCTCCGGGGCGGGAGGTGCGGGGGTGTATTCACGTCCGGCGAAGGGGATGCGGGGCGCATCCAGGTCCAGAGATCCAGCGGGCGGATAGTAGGCTGCGCCTTGTGAAGAAGAGGATGAAGGTGTGCTTGTTTCTTTGACTTCTGCAAGGCGCTTTTCGATCTCGGCGAGGGTTTGCTGTTCACGGGCACGTAGACGCTCAAGCTCTTTGGCTACGCGTTCTTGGATCTGGAGTTCGATGGTCCGGGCCCGGGACGAGTCGGTCTATTTTTTTTTTTATTATAGTTAGATAGAGAGCTCTTCTAGGCATAGTGAATGGTAGCTAGTGTAAGATGCAGATCGATATGTATGGACGTACTTCGGCATTAGACTGCAGGCCATCAACGAGGTTGGAGGAGAATTGAACGGGGGAACCGCTGTGAAAGAGAGATTGACATTAGTTCCTCACTTCAAAATTATAAAAGGGAAATTTAAAAGAAAAAATCTATTTAAAAAATCCCCTTGTTATCTGGAGGGGTACGTGAAGTAGCCCTGACAGATTGGGTCTTATTGCTTGCTGGGATGCTTGTTTTCCAACCATCACCACCGTCCCAAGCCTTTTGTGATTGCTTCCCTCCCCCTACCTCCTTTTTCTTTTCGACTTGTCCAAAGGATTTATCACATGGATAACCGCTTAAAGTGTAGAGGAAACTCTCTAGAAAGATAGGAGGAATGAATTGAACCGTACCTGGAGAAAATATGTTTGGAGCCGGCCGGGGCCTCAGGCTTAGAGCTGCCGGAGCCCATGATTGTATATATTCAAGGAAGAGCTGGTTACTTTCCGGGCTTTTATTGTCTTCTCCGTAGCGCGTCAGTCCCAATATGACTCCGCAATGGCCGTCAGAAACAATACAGTCGTGAGCTCTTCGACGGTCGTCGGAGAGGAATTGCATATCGTTATTCCGCAGCCGACTTCCGCCGGTGAAGATCACGTGTTATAATTAGTCAGAATATCGACAGTTGACCTGTTGCCCTTTTCGGAACCAGGAAGGGTCCTATACTCCCAGTAGGGAGTTTAGGTCCATAGGACTGCTCTTATGTTTTTGCTGAGCACTCTTGTTATCCTACTAAAAGAAGCTCCTCAAATTTAGACTCTAACGAATGCCTATTAAATAGGGCCTAAGTATTTGAGACACATCTTGTCATTTACTATGGTTGATGAGAGCCAACAAGTTAAATGTACCATCCTGGTTGCTGTTCAGGTACTCCCTGACTACGTCAAGTGCTTTCTTTGCCAGCATATCTTCATCTTCCATCAAAACTCCTCTATCTATCGGCCCTTCCATGTCGCCATCCAGCAGGTAAAGTTGGCCTGCATGTTTAATTAAACAAATGTAATGATGGTCCACATCTTCCTCGGCTGAGGGAGCCTCGGAAAGACCATCTAGAGCGGCCGTGCCATAGTAATTTTCGATTTCCTTAGAGTTTTCCAGATAGGACACGCGATCTGACGCATCTCTTAATCGGTCAAGAGCAGACATGGGCTCTACTTTGCGTTAGTGGAATCCTCGACTGGTCAAAAAAGGTGAGCGAGTCATACGGATGACAGAAGGGAGGTTGCAAACAGAATGGATAATAGCATAGAGGCCACAGGCGTTATTAATGGTTTGCTTGAACCATAAAACCTCTCCATTACTGTAATCATTGCTAGTCTGTTTTGTGCTCCCTTTCTGATGTTCCCGTTCGTATGCGGGGCAGGGTGGGAGGACGAGAATGAGCGCCAAAACCGGTCGTGGGGTACTTTTCAATATATCTTCATCTAGACATGGGATATCAATGAATTGGAGGGAACTACGGGTACCCAGATCATGCATTAACTTGGTAAAGATCTCGGGATCGGATTCCAGCGGGATGAAATGCTTTGTGTACTGCATTATGGGTGATGGGCGTTTGCTTCGCTGAGAAAGGGAGCGTGATGTTACCAGGTTCCCTCTGACTTCTGGTTGGCCAGGAGTTCATTTATTTTTCAGCCTTACGATGGAGCCTATCTCAAGATCTACTCGCTTGTGGGATGAGCCTTGTTTATTGAACGCCATTGCCCAGGCTCTCCTTAGTTCTTATTCGCTCTCTTTCCCTCCTGGCTTTACAACTAAATATCGACGTAGCCACCTACCTAACACAGTTGAGATATATAATATCATTGTGTCTGCTCATAACCACAAAGACGCATTTTAGGCGCTGTTCAACGCTAGTCAATAATATTCCCAAATTTGATCTCATGCAGATTAGGCGCAGCTACTCTCTACATTGCCTAGGAAGTTATCCGTCCCCTGCATGAGAAGAGCAGATAACCCCGGGCATACTTAGGCAGATCCTTGTGGATATATTGGTGCCTTATAAGACTACACACTCTCAATACAGAGATGATAAGGGAAAAGAGGCCGAGAAAGCAGGCTGTGCAAAGGTTAAAAAGTGTAACACAGCCTAGGGTGGCAAGATAGAAGCGTGCCTTCGTGAGCAAGAGCTGAGTAGAATAACACAGCTATCATCTCAAGATAGATATCATTTGCTAAGCGACATCGAGCACCGATAGTTCCCGAATAGTAAGATACGAGGCTCTCTCGACGTCGGGTTTTCTTTCTTGCCTGCGCCCGAATTCCAGTTGAACCCTGGGGAAACGGAGAAACCGGAGTGTGCTCCGGAATTGGGTTAAATTTCCCGTCGCATTGTCCCTTTGCGGTATTATGGAGAAGAATTTATTTATTTTAATTTTTATTTGCTTTCTTTTTCTTTGCCTTCTTTTCATGGTTCTTGGTTCATGTGGAGGGTGATATTTGCGGCGTGTATCCTGAAGGGGGTTTTGTAAACCTCTACTCTGTCATAGCTATCTTGTTGTCCTGCCTTTCTCTGTAGCTCAACTTTCCTGATAAGAGAGAAGAAATGAACTTGCCTTTCATTTCATTGTTTCCCCCCCTTTCTTTTTGTCTACCTACTAGGTACTGTGTATATCATCGCTCGATCTATCCTCAGATCCCTACCAAATAATATCTCCCAAAGGTTACATTGGACGTTATTCCTCCGGTGCCCCGCTAAAGAGACACCGTCATCATTTTTTTGTTCTGCATGCACGTCAGGCTGTCAGGCTACTAAAACGATTAATTAACTAGTTGCCAATAAAAAAAAAAAAAAGAAGGCCATTTTAGTTTCGTCATTTTCCTGCAAGTCGCTACTTAAATAATAATACAAGAATCAATATGCGCGAGTAGGCTTAGCAAAGCCTCATAGACTAGCTCACCACCACCAGAGTTTCTAATCTCTCTCTCTCTCTGTCTCTGTATTATTGATTTTTTTTTTTGTCTTGATTATCATTGTAATTTTGTTACAGCCTCCGTCCCCTGCTGCATAATTGTATACTTGAACAGTTCCTAACCATTGTTTCTCACCGGCGATCTCCACAATGTTTCATGGCGTCATTGTCATGGATCAGTATTTTTTTTTAAGTTACTGCAGGAATAATAATACTTGGTACTCTGTTTACCTACTACGTATCTTTGTTGCGAGAATTAAAAGAAAAATTTTTTTTTTCTAGGACGCTCCGATGATAGTCCGTAGCGCATAGTACACTCTAGAGTACATACATGGGTAGGAACTAGGTTCCTTCCTTCCTTCCTACCTTTAATTATTATTAGTAGGAAATAGTAGTAGTAGTAGTAGTAGTAGTAGTAGTAGTAGTAGTAGTAGTAGTAGTAGTAGTAGACTAGACTAAATCAACACTGAGCAATTAAGTATGCATATTTTCATTTCGTTTTTTAAAAAAAAACAACAAAAAAGAGATGATGGCTCCGCCAACCCGAAGCTCCCGTTATTCTTGTTACCCACCCGGACTGACCTCATCGACCCCTCCTGCGTGTCCATTCCGTACAGAGTAGGTAGTCGATTCTTCCTATCATTGTTACTGTACTAGGTAGATTATGAATTAAAATTTTTTTGTTTTACTTCCCCTAACTATTATAATATTATTACCATTATTATTATTATTTTATTCCAATTCCAGGCTTCCTTGCGCCGCGCCGCTTCTTCCCATTGCCACTTTCTTTCCTACCCCTCCTTCGCACTGCCCCTCTTTTTTTTTTTATCTTGAAATCGATTATCTCCAGCTTTTCCCACACATATATATGCACTAGTACAATACCTTATTCAGCTTTTGTGGTTAGTAGATATAATCCTTCCCTTTCAACTATCTTCCCTCTTCTAACATACTCTTCCCATCTCTCTTTACTTCCACCCCTTCTAGATACATACCTTCCACTCCTCTCTATCTACGATCATGTCTACTTTGTTGGAAGAGGCTACGCGCATTGCGCAGCAGTTCAACTACCCTGCTGAGGAAGTTCAGCGAGGGGTGAAGGAATATATTCGGGAAATGGATGAGGGGCTATCCAAGGAGAATACAACCCTGAGCCAGATCCCGACATTCGTCACTTCCGTTCCCAATGGCACTGAGAAGGTATTATACTCTTGAGGAGACGCAAAATGAGAAAGAAGAAAGAAAGAAAAAAAATAAAAATAAAAATAAAATGAAGCAGTTGTTCTTACTTTGGTTTTTTCTGTTTTTGTAGGGATTGTATTTGGCCGTCGACCTTGGAGGTACCAACTTCCGGGTCTGTTCAATCGACCTTCATGGCGACAACACATTCTCCCTTACACAGTCGAAAATTATGATTCCCCGAGAATTGATGGCATCGGGATCCTCCAAGGATCTTTTCTTGTTCCTTGCCCGGCAGATCGAGGCATTCCTGCGAATCCACCACAACGAGCATTTTGAAGCACACATGCGGCGCCAGAGCCAAACTAAGTCGGAAGAGGATCTTTTTGACCTGGGATTCACCTTCAGTTTCCCAGTACGCCAGATGGGAATCAACAAGGGCACCCTTATTCGCTGGACGAAGGGGTTCAATATTCCCGATGCCGTGGGTCAAGACGTATGTGCACTCCTTCAGAGCGCTCTAGATGAGTTAGATCTGCCGGTTCGCGTAGCTGCTCTCGTCAATGACACAGTGGGAACACTAATGGCGCGTTCATATACATCGCCTGGTGAAACTGGAACCTTCATTGGTGCCATCTTCGGCACAGGCACGAACGGCGCTTACCTAGAGAAGCTCGACAAAGTCACTAAGATGGCCAATATTGAACACTCAGAATATGATAAGTCGACTGGAGAAATGATCATCAATGCCGAGTGGGGTAGTTTTGATAACCACCTGAGTGTCTTGCCTAATACTGTCTACGATCAACAATTGGATGCCGATAGCAACAATCCTGGTGTCCAGATGTTCGAGAAACGTGTGTCTGGCATGTTCTTGGGCGAGATTTTGCGCCTGGTGTTGTTGGATATGCACCGTAACGAGTCTCTGGGTTTCTTCAAACCTAGCCAATCTTCTGATGTTGTCATTCCTGAGAACTCCTCCCTCTTCCGACAATGGGGTATCGACACCAGTCTTCTAAGTTTAGTTGAAGCCGACAAGACTGAGAGCCTGGAGGAGACTAAGATCGCCTTGTACGACCACCTGAAGATCGAGAAACCTAGTGACGCTGATTGCAAGGCGGTTCAGATTGTTGTCCACGCTATTGGAAAACGTGCCGCCCGACTCAGTGCCGTTCCTCTTGCTGCAATCCTTATTTCTACTGGAAAATTGCAAACCGATGAACTAGTGGACATTGGTGTTGATGGAAGTCTGGTTGAATTTTACCCCAACTTCGAGGGGTACGTGCGGGACGCTTTACGAGAGGTGCCAGAAGTCGGTGTCTCGGGAGAGAAGAAGGTGCGGATTGGCATCTCGAAAGATGGCAGTGGAGTCGGCGCTGCTCTCATTGCACTAGTTGCCAGCCAAAAGCCTCAATAAAGGGCCCCTTTAATTGTCACGCCCGTGCGATGAGTGCCTTATGTTTATTTCCCCCTTTCAAGGGGTAAGTAAACTGTGAGGATATCATTTTTCTTTCCTTTCTTTCTTTTCCATTCAATTCTTTGCCCATTTTTATCTTTTATTTTTTTTTATTTCCCTCACCAATTTCATCATTCCGTGCCTATTATTTGCTGGTGATCCACTCGGATGCAGAAGGCTGCAGACTTCCAAAAAAGGGATCTGCATTCGCTCATTCATAAATAGATCTTGGACTGCAAGTTGGCGAGATTGTTGGCAAAGAAGGGAAGAGATGTATCATTAGCAGAATCTACACATGGCGTTATTTTGTGTGGTTGGACTTACCCTGAGGCCTTTTTTTTTTTTTTTTTTTTTTTTTTTGAAGAGTACATATCTATCATGACCTAAGAAGAAAATGATTTTTTGATTTCCAGCGAACGTTGGTTGGTTATGTCCGGTTAGTCGGGTATAATGCGTATATACCTCCTACCTAGTAGATCGGAAAATGTACTAGCAACAATGGCCCGAGAAAAGAGGATTTCGGGTGAATAGTAGATATCATTCGGGATTGTCAATTCCGAGAAGGACGCCTACCTAGTCGTGAATGATGCCTAGTGCGAATAGTTGGATGCATGATGCCAATAGTTGGTTGGTCTTTGTTCAGCCGCTCTTTGGACTGGTTTTGGGGAGAAGCACCCAAAAAGACTCATAGCTGCTTAGTGAGCATTTGGATTCTAGCTCATTAATATTCCATTCCCCTTGACACAAGCAAAGGCTAAAAGAAAAGTAAATGAGAGGAGAAAAAAAAAAAAAAAGAAAAAAGCTCCATGGCCAATTAACTCAATTTCGGTGAACACAATCAAAATTAAAATCCCGAAGGAACAAAGAGACTCCGTCGGGTTGTCTAAATGGATGATCAGGCGTCGATCCATCATCCCTCCAGACTCCTTTGAGTGAGATCTCTGGTGCCACCTGAGATACCCTAACCTTGTCAATTTCGACAATTTTTGTTCCATGAGATGGACATCCCTAGTGGGTTCTTTAGTCTTCCCTCTGCGATAACTAGTTAAAGGAGTATCGCGTTCTGGCGGAAGTATGCGTCATGAAGTAAATGGGATATTGAATGCGCGCGTGTCTGATGGGATACTTTATTTTATTTTGATCGTAAGTAAAACAATAATAATAATAATAATAATAATAATAATAATAATAATAATAATAACCATAGTTATGGCAGACTTGTAAGAATCTTCGCGTCTTGGGGTGGGCGTGGTTATAGACAAGAGGAGGTATAACTACCTGCTGGGTATACTCCCTACATGTACAACGAAGCGTTTGCCTGACGAAAATTAACCAATCACACGCTAAAATAGATTGGGTTGTTGCAGGCTTATTCAACTTGGGAAAGTGAATCATTATTAGCACCAACACGAGAACAATTAAGCATATACTAGGAAAAGGTAGGATCTTCCCTCCACTACCGGAGTTAGGCCCTTGTTCGGAATTAATCAAGCGTTTGGTCTGAGTCGCTAACAGTTGACTGGATGTATCCTGAGAGGTGGCCATGCACATTGAACTCCGTAAGGGTACGTCTTACGTACTGATCTAGATTTAGGGAGAGTGGGAGAGAAACGGGATTGGTCACATCTTCAAATGGGATGGCTCTCATTCTTGACTAGGGACCCTGGGCTTGCTCCCGAGTCATCTCATTCTCTTACCAAAATTCTGTTTTTTATTCGAACCTGCACGCCGCTGCCCGATAATTTGATGATTCGACGATCTAAGGATCCGCTGGCCCCGAACTAACTACGGAGTACTCTACAAAAGAATCAACAAACAGGAGAAGCTGTGGGTTCGGTCATGAGGCCACATGGGGTAGGTTATAGGTATCATCTCTTCCCGAACTGTCTCTTCCCTGAAGATCCACCAATAGCTAAGATTGAAGCTAGGTTCGCTGCTTAATTCGATCACTGGCCCAGGCTATTGCTTACAGGCCGGACACGCCAAGAGCCTCGAGGGAGGAGAGTAAAAAAAGCAAAGATGCTCATCTGCACGGATAGGTCTGACTAGCAGCCGAAAAAAGTTATGCTTTGCCTTGTGCCATACTTTGATCATTTCGATTCGCTATGGGGGGTGGATATGTTGGCATAAGTTACGGAATAGGGAGTTATACTGGCTAACTGGAGACCTTCATACGGGATTGAGTCGGGGTTAGGATGTTATGCTTCCGCCCAACAATGCAATCAGCAGGCAGCCTGGTGTATCTAAATCGTGCTTTCCCCTTTCCCCCGGCTCTTAGGCTCGCCATCTCGACCTTTGTGCGGACTTCTGGGTCCCCTCTTTGCCCCCCTCCCCCCAAGAGAAGAAAAAAATTATAATAAAAAACCTAAATAAAATAGAGTCCCCACAGAACCGAGCATAATCAGTATTGTTCAAAATTTATCTCAGCCTAGGTTGGGAAGACTTTGCCTTCTGGTTGTTCTCTTTCATTCAGTTTCTCATGAGGCAGTGACCATCTTCTTTTTGTCCTGCTGAGCTCACTAATTATCGCCCTTGAAGACGACCTCAGACTATGGCAGATGCTAAAACGGATACGACCCAACACGGGTCTGACGACTTGATTACACAGGAAACTTACACTGTCGAAAAGACCTCGAGCAAGGCTCAGTCCCTAGATATAGCCAGTACACTTGCTGGAACTCCGCAAGAAGATCGTTCCCTTGCTTCAACTCCGAAGTTAGATGACAAACAAGTGGACGATCTGAAAGATCTTAATGGAGAGGAGTCAGAATATGAATATCCAACTTCGTGGAAGCTTTATCTGATCACCTTAGGGTTGTGTCTTGCAGTTTTCTGTTTAGCTATCGTGAGTACTTCCAAGTTAATTGTAAAAAGTGTGCCTACTAAAACGGGGACAAAATGTTCCATGAATATAGGATAACAGTATTTTAACAACGGCAATTCCCAGGATTACCGACGAATTTAACTCCTTAGATGATGTGGGCTGGTACGGAAGCTCCTACCTCCTTACCACATGTGCCTTAACCCTCATGTTTGGAAAGCTATACACATTCTATTCTACGAAGTGGACTTTCCTGGCTGCTCTTGGTCTATTTGAGGTTGGGTCTTTGGTCTGTGGCGTAGCCCCCAACTCAGTATCGCTGATTATTGGACGTGCTGTTGCCGGTCTTGGATCAGCTGGACTGTTTTCAGGGGCTCTTCTCATCATCTCCCAGACCGTGCCATTACAAACAAGACCTATTTACACGGGGGCATTGTCAGGGATGTACGGCGTCGCTAGTGTGGCTGGCCCTCTCATGGGAGGTGCATTCACCGACCACGTCACCTGGAGGTGGTGCTTTTATATCAACTTGCCCCTAGGTGGAATAACGGCCGTGTTTATCATTTTCTACTTCAAGGCTCCCAGGTCTGTCAAATCTGTTGCAGGGTACCGAGAACAGCTACTCTCGATGGATCCGCCTGGATCTATTGCCTTTATGCCAGCCATCATCTCAGTCCTACTTGCACTCCAGTGGGGTGGCACTAGATACGACTGGGACAATGCCCGGATCATCGCACTATTTGTAGTTTTTGGAGTTTTGATAATCATTTTCGTTTTTGTGCAAATTCGTCAACAAGATGCTGCTACCGTGCCGCCACGACTGTTCAAAAACCGAAATATCTGGGGCGCAAGTGTATTCAGTTTCTGCTTGGGAGCTTCTTTCTTCACCTTCCTCTATTTCGTAAGTTTTTTTCTCCCCCCTCTTTATTTCATCTTACCCATTATTCGTCCACTTTCAACTTGACTAAACCTAATTGCCTAGATCCCCATCTGGTTCCAAGCTATCAAAGATGTATCTGCAACAAAGTCCGGCATTATGAATCTCCCGATGCTTCTTGGCACAGTCATCTGTGCAATGATTTCCGGAATGCTTGTTACCACATTCGGGTACTATACCCCATTCATCATCCTCTCTCCCATCTTCCTCGCCGTCGGTGGGGGTCTCCTCTCCACCTTCGAGGTCGATACGGGACATGCCAAATGGATTGGATACCAAACCCTCCTCGGAATCGGGGTCGGTACAGGTCTACAACAACCCCTCATCCTCGTCCAAGCAGTGCTCGATCCTGCCGATATCCCCACAGGAACAGCTGTTCAGGTGTTTGCCCAGACCCTTGGCGGCGCTCTTTTCGTTTCCGTGGGGGAGAATGTCTTCCATAACCAGCTCATCAAGAACCTAGCCAATTACGCACCGACAGTCGATGCATCTAAGGTTGTCAACGCGGGAGCGACTATGCTTCGGGATGCCGTGTCCGCGGATGTTCTCCCACAGGTTCTCAAAGCTTACAATGACGCTCTTACACAGACGTTCTATGTCGGTTGTGCAATGGGCGCTCTGGGTATCATTGGTGCACTGCCTATACAGTGGATTTCTGTTCGGGGAAAGAAAATTGAGGTTTCGGCTTAGCTGAGCAAGGAGGGTACCGTAGGAGGGTGGAACATGTCACGCTTTAAAAATGATGCACCAATAATTTACCTTTGCTTTTCTTTTGCCCATATAGTACTTTTTTTTTTCCCATTCTCGCCATTTCCGTCTAGTATCCTATGGTATTGCCAGAAATGATAGAATTTCGTATGAATTTAATGTTTATAGAATATTATAATAAAGTGATATCAAAAGATGAGATAACTATACTTACTGCCTTACTTATAATTCACCTAATCTTCCTCAAGTAACACCATGCATATAGAGTACAAAACGCATCTCATGCCAAATATATCAAGTTTATAATTAGTCTATCCATAATACACACCGAAGTGCATACCTAACCTGTGCTAGACACTCACCCGCTAGATAATTGAAAATTACCCAAAGAAAAAAATAGTAAAAAAAAAAACAAAGAAAAAGAGAAAAAAAAAGAAAAAGAAAGAAAAGGGGAAGGAAAGAGAATTATTAAAGAATGTAAGCCTCTTCTAAACGGCCGCATAAAGACTCAAATAAACACCCCAAATCACCCCACAGGCACTCCCAAACACCACCCGTCGATCAAAGGGGACGACTGTGTACATGAGTGTCGAGACAACGGGTCGGTATTTGAGTCGAGCAATCATGATTGGGGTGAAGTCCTAGTTGATATAATTAGATTTCTTGTCTTTTCCCTTCTTCTTTTCTTGTTTGTTGTTCCAGCCCAGTACCCGGAAATACCTAGACAGGTAGATATTCACCTCACCTCTCTTTTCCAAAGAAATAATAGAAACAAGTACATAGATAATATGTAAAAAAAAAAAAAGGGCATTCATACCTCACAAACCAACTTCCATGTCCTCGTCCAGCCCAACCCCTTCAATAAATTAATCAAGATAATAAAGAGAACGATATTCATTACAGAGCCGACAGTCTGGTCGAGAAGGAATTTCATGGTAAAATTGTACCATGTTCCTCTTTGCTTTGGTCGAAAATAAGTATTAGATGGTGGCATTAGTTTCTTTTCCTTTTCCGGAAAGTTGACTCTCTTAGTCTCATTGGAGTGGTGCTGGTGATTGCGGTCGTTGTCGAAGCTAGTTCGGGCTGATGTAATTGGGCTCAGGGCGATATTGATGCGGATTTCGTTATTGTTCTTATTATTGTTGTTGTTGGTTGAAGAGGTACATGTCGTGGTATTGCTGGTGATAGTCGGAGTCGTAGTAGCCGTAGAACGTCTCCAAGATGGAGATCCTGGATATGTGGTTTCGAGCCATTTTTGCCAAATATGATTTATGGGAATGATGATAATGGCGTAGGTGATGAATTGGAGGAGGGCGGTAATGTTCAATGTAAATGGTTTCTTTTTTTTTATTATTATTAATATTATTATTCCCTCCCCTTTTTTTTTCTATTTTTTCATTGGGTTTTGTTTTATGTTTAGGGTCGGATTAAGTAAAGTAGGTTAGGTAAAAAGGATGTGTGGAGAGAAAGAGAGAGAGAGAGAGAGAGAGAGAGAGAGAGAGGGAGAGGGAGGGGGAAAGAGGAGCCGATTTACATTACTTCATTGGGTGAAAAGTGAGGCTGTAGAGAGAAGGGAAAAAAGAAAAGAAAAGAAAAGAAAGGGGAAAGGTGAGACGAGACATACATGTTTCTTATATTGATCTATAATCTGGGCCAGGATGTTGGAAATGGCATTCAGAATGGTCGATTGGATTAAAGTGACGGTCAAAGTGGATGGAGGGGGCATTTCTGCCTTCACATCAGTTCTTGATATCCCCTCTTCTTTGTCTTGTTGACAAAAGTCTTCTTCCTTTGATATTATCCTGCTCCCTTGTTAGTGCCGGGAGAGGAGGTGGCCGCTTCTCCTAATTATTAGGTACTTAAATGCGCCACGTTAGATAGGGATATCATTGGGCTGGGATTGTTGAGATTCAGCAAGAAGAAAAAGACTACAGGTAATTAAACCCCATTTTTGAAAGGAAGAAAGGAAGAAAGGAGACAAGCATCCAGATGGTTGATTTGATACGCATGTCAAGGAATGGATAAACTGGCCCTTCATCATCAGGCAGTCAATATTATTGATTCTTGTCTTTGGCACGTGTGGGGCACGTGTCGCTCAAGTCTCATCGTCCGGGGACACAACGCAAAGTAGCCTTTCCTCTCTTCCAACCACAGAAGCATTTAGAACTTGAATTGCAAGTAGTTCTGATTCTATACATATTTGTTTATTTATATTTGCCCCCCTTCTCACTTTTCGCTTGACTCGCCGATCTGGAACTGAGCTTCGGTCGGATGAAGAATGTACACCATGTTAAAGTCTAGCTTCTACGGCAACGAACTATGTATTACTTGAGTGAGGAAAATTCAAAACAATCTGAATGCATTCCCCAAAACCCAAAGTCGCTGGGTGGTATTTGGGTATATCGGGTTGGCATTTCCTAGCTAGCTTCAAGGCGAAGAATTTAGGAGAGAGATTAACCTAGGTCCAGTTTGGTTGATCATGAATTTGATCCCATGTTGAGCTGCTAACGGTTCATCGTTTTGTACGATGTAAAGATATACCAATCATCCTATAGCGGCCCTAGTTTACCGGTTGCCAACTAAAACTAAACTAGCCTTGGGATCGTTGATATTCGGGGAACGATAAAGCGAAAGAACATCGTCTGATCAGCAAGCGTGCGTAGAGCACTTGAAGGCTGTTTACGGTTTTAGGAAAAGGAGGCTAGGATGTTTGAGCCCCCCAGATTTGTGCGAATAGTAGGTACTGGTTGGGCTAAAAAGCCTAGGTGTGTCCGTGAATCCCACCATCCAGAATCCATTGCTCGTTGTCACCATCATTGTCATCTTGGACTCGACGCCATGTCTGCTTCCGCTCCTTTTGCTCCGTTTCCGTTTCCGTTTTGCTAGCATCAGGCTTCCAGATGGGCCTCACCAACCCGCCGGCCGCGAGGAGAGGGTTGTGACCGAACTTTTCGCCGCCACTTGAACGACTGCTTTCATAGCTGAGGTCCCTGGTGTCCTCGTCTTCTGCCGGAGCTTGGCTGGACTCGTTAGGAGCGGCTTGGTAGACTCTTGTAACACGACCTCCTTTAATATCCAAACTCATAATCGTCTTCTTCTTTTCCCACTCAGGGCGAGCCTTTTCCTCTATTTCACGTTGGATGCGCTGCTGCTTCTTGAGCGCTAGTGCCCGCTGCGACGGATTCATCCATAGCGTCGATGCGACATTCGGTGTTTCGAAATCCGCGGCCTCGTCCACCACCCGCGTACGTTTTGCGTTCTGCGCCTGAAATTGAAGCAGCTTATCTCGATGCGCACGAGCTGCATCTAACTTGCTGGTAGACCCTCCGGGACCCGGACCTGGCGCCGGACCGCCGTCCCGATGAACGCTCTCATTGTGCGCACGCATCTTCTCCTGACCCCGTTCCGCCCGTAGCTCTCGTATCATACTCTGTACCTCTTCATTCGATAACAGTGGTGTACCGCAAAAAGAACATGGTTGTAGCCCCTCTAGAGAGCATATAATCTTCCCGCAGTTTAAGCAGTTCGGAGCTGGCGCGAAGAGCGGATGGATTGCGGCAAAACAAGTACATTTCCGTGGCTCCCCGCCTAGTGTTGGGTTCGTAGACACTTCTAGGGCAGCAATTGCAGCCGTCAAATCCGCAATATTGTTGGTAGTGAGGGAACCTTTAGTAGAGGAAGGCGTGGTACTCGAGCCCGCTCCGCCCCTTCCAGGCTTCGCCGCCTTTGACTTGATATTAGGAAGGAGATCTGAAATCATGGGGCCAGCCGCTGAGGGCGGAGGCTTCCCCACCGGTGGAGCAGGCGACTGATTGCGTGAAGTCGCTGCGGATGTATCGCGAGACGACACTTTTAGTCCACCTGCTCGATTGTCTCCTCCCCTCCTTGCGCTCGAATCTCGTTGCTGTTGCTTGTTCCTCCCAGATATGTAATCCTCCTCCTGGTCCGCCTTTATATAGCCTCCTGCTACATTGCCAAAATTCTCCGGTCGACGGGGAGGGCCCGCGCTGTGAAGGGGGGCCTTTGTTTTCTTGCTGCCCTTCTTAGGTGCTGCTTGAGCACCCGGGGCCGCCGCGTTGAAGGACGTATCTCGTGCGCGTGGGACAGGATCCTCTCGTCGAGAGCTAAAGGCAGAGATGAATTCAAATGCAGCGGGAGAGTCTCCTAGTAAGTTCTTGAGGTGAGATGCTCCTTCGTCCTTGGATAACTCAGCAGTGTACGTGATGATCTGCTTGAGAGATTCCTCATCCAACGGTAGGAGCTCGCCCAAGCGGGGAACGCCCCACGTAATGAGGCTTGAAATACTCATGGCTCAGTTTGGTTGTAAAGAGGCAATAAGGAAGATATACAGGTCATCCCGCCAAAGGAACGGGGAGATAATACCTAGAAAAAGAACCTGTCGCACAAGCTAGGTCGAGCAAAACGCGGGGAAATCAGAGAGGGTCGTTGAACCAACCAGCGGAGGTGTTGGTGGCCGGTTTGACGCCGTATTTCTCAGGCATCAAATATCTATATTTACCCCCATCCAGCATCACATCGGAAAAGCATGTTCAGACGAAGTGAGTACGGAACCAATCTACAAATGATGATATACGAATTCATTTCGTTTGCCTAAAACATCCATTGAACTAAGTAGTGCAAATTTTGGACGTGACTATCCATGTCGCGCTATTGTACATCCATAGATACATCCAAGCGCATAATCATCTAACCCTAAAAGTAAAGAAAAGAAAAGGGCCATGCCCAGGAAGCTGAAAAGAAGACAATAATTATAAGAGATGACGCCGAGGATGTCACAGACTTTTGGACATGATGGTACTAGAGCAAGTCCCTGTTGACGCCTTTGATGCCGGGTATTTACGTCGAATCGTTAGAGAAAATAATATGTTCAGAAAGCCTCATGTTAAGTGCAGGCATGCCTGCAAAGCCCATGAGATCATAGGAAGAAATGGGGACGATGGAAAAAGAGTCGAAATTATATGAAAGAAGAGACCAAAAAGGCCAGTGCTAGGCATTTTCCCCATTTGCCTCACTCTTAACATCACCGTCTGCAGATGCAGCGGCGGCGTCGGCGGCGGCGGCCATATCGGGCGTCAGTCCGTTCTTCAGCTTGCTACTGGGAGGTGGTGGTGGTTTTGCTCCCGATAATTTTTTAGGAGCACCCATTTTCTTCTTCTTCGTTAATGTCGACGGGGTGTCATCATCAGCCAGTGGCCTCTTAGGAGCGGCAGAACTTGGTGCCCCATTGCCATTCTCTTGGGGTGTTTTGTTTCGGTTAACTTGTCTGCCAGAAAGGCCCATACATCGATCCAGATGCTGTGCGACTCTTGTCACCACAAAGTATCGGGGACAATTCGGGCATTTTACAGTGGGGAATGATACTTTTTCCGGGGCCGCCTGCTTGAAGGAACTATCGGGAGTGGTCGGTGGGCTCGATGCGGGCGTATTGGAGGCGTTCGTCTGCTTCTTTTTCTTCGGATTTAATTTGTCGGTCGCAAATGGGTTGCCATGCACATCATGACCTGGCTTGCTGATCATCGGTTGCTTTTGACAATATTCCCGATACGGATCCGGAGGAGCACGGGCTCCTGTTCCAGTTACCGGATATAATAGACGGGGTAATCGGCAATCAGGGCAGACTATTTCTTTAGTTGTCTGAAGTGGATTCCCCTTGAGAAAAACTTTGCCATCCTCAAAGACGGCGCCATCTGTCTCAACGCGAATATCCTTAAGTTCTTCTGAGTCGAGATTGAGCGGGCCGGGTGGCTTTGCACCGGACTCCTCACGACGTCTAGAAGCTTCTTCGTCTGCTTTTTGTCTTGCAATGATAACTGCAGAGCGCATGCGTGCCACCTTCTCATCCCGGTGAACTTTGGCGACGATATCGTGAATGATGTTGTAGAATGTGTCATTGAGGATATCGCATGTCTAGTCAAATCAGCACCCGACCCGAGTAAAAAACACTCAGAAATTAATATTTGGAAGGCAAAGAAAAAGAACATACCAACTTAGCAACAGTTCCGGGCGGGAAGGAACTCTGGCGCTCCTCCTTTCCATTTGGTTCACCCATTTCTAAGTGAAGCGGCCTAGATTTTTTTTTTAAAAAAGAGTTAGGACTTGTATACACAATGCAAGAGCCCTAAGGTAGGCATGTGGATTCTTTGGGGACCAGGATGCAACGCAGGAGGCATGTCGGTTGACAAGGACAAGAATAACCGGACGGTCCGAGCTATCCCTATCGTCCGCCGACGAGCCGCAAACCCGAGATGCTGATGCGCTATCCACATGTATATCCATGTACCATATGGCGACGACTAACCTCAATAGCCAGAATCCAGAAAAGTTTTTGTCTCACAAGAAGGACGAACGTCAGGACCAGCTCGGTTCGTATGCTCTCTAGAGACCCTCTTTCAACTCAGAATTGTAACTCCATGCACTATAGGGCAATGTTGTGAAATGTCTGGCTAAAATGAGGAACGAGAGAGAAGTAAACGATGTGCCAAGATCGGAAGTTGTTCAGTGGAAAGGGACAAGAAGATGCGAGGGTGTATTTGATGACGGTGGAGGGCGCGCAGTTGACCGAGGAGAAGGGAGCGTCGAAGAAACCAATGGCAAGTCACGGCTCAAGAGGATAACACAAAGAAGTAACCACAAACACTGCAACCCATCGGTCAATACGCAGTGAATGGGATGACGTCTTTATTCACTCAGGCAGGAGATTTCCAGGTCAAAGGGAGTGTCAGTGTTCGCCCGGCAACGGCAGGGCGGGAACATGCTTACCTGGGTCACATCAGCGAGACAGAGACTAGACTTACACAATATAAATAGAGAGGTGTATATAAATCGAATATTGGTAATTAAGCAGGGAGATAAGAGCCCATAATACCCAGACCTGGACCTGTGGCGTGTTGCTGCAGTCGGGGGAAATCCTTGAGATGAAGAAAGTCGACGAAGAGCCGCCGCTTGCTGTGTTGGCCTCAGGTTTCATTCTGCCTCTTTTGGCTCTCCGATCATCTTATCTTATCGCATCTCCGCTCCCATCGCATCATCGTCTCCTCTTAAACATGGTCTTTCTTCCTCTTTTCCTCTCCCCCCTTCTCTCCACGTCGATCGAACCACTCCTTCTAGATATTAAGTCTCCGTACTGTCATTCTTTCGTGGGCTCTTCCTGTCGCCTGTCAAGTACCGTCGCTTGTCATTCCCTATCTTCCGATGGCTTACCAATTCTTCGCAAAAGCCCACCAGTCCAATAGGCCTTCATCTGCGTCACCACCCCTCTCTCCCCCTCAGCACTCCTCACCACCGTCCTCAAACGGCTCTCATGTGAGGCCCCCAAAATGCCTCCCACCAATGGTGGTTCCACCAGCCGCATCTTCTTCACCGCCATCTGTCAGCCTCGCCTCGAAGATTAAACCTCCAACTGCCAAAGACGCATCCCTCCAGCCACCCGCATATCCCCATGCTATTCAACCGGGCTATTCAACCCCTCACCCACACATCACGATTGACCCTGTGAGCACGGCCCACATCCCTTCCTTGACTCGGATAACTGGCCTACTACTCCCCATTCGCTACCCAAACTCCTTCTACACTGCCACCATCACCGACCCCGTCGTCGCGTCGCTTTCGCGCGTCGCAATCTACCATGATCACCCAGTTGCTGCAGCGCCAGTGACATCGTCGTCCGCATCCTCAACAACCACGGGAACAGATAAAGTCATCGGTGGAATCAGATGTAGGCTAGAGCGACTTCCTCCGGCTACCGCCGAGCTTTTCCAATTGCAGTCAGACCCCCAACAACAAGAGCCCGTCAACCTCTACATCCAAACCCTTCATCTTCTTTCACCATACCGCGGCAGTGGGGTTGCAGCATCTTTACTCAACTCGTTACTTTTCTCGTCTCCACCCTCTCCATCCTCGTCTTCAGCTAGTCCAAAACGCACCTATAAAGTTTCAGATTTAGTCAAGCACTACAATATTCGGACTGTCACAGCACATGTCCATGAGGCCAATGACGAGGGCCTTAAATGGTACATTTCACGCGGCTTTAAGGTTGAGGATGGGATAGTTGAAAACTACTATCGTCGACTCAAACCATCCGGAGCGAGGATTGTCCAATTATACCTTCACTGGGGTAACGGTGAAGATGATGACACCCTCGAAGAAAAGAGCAATGGTGAAAGCTCCCCCAAGCAGACATGTGAAGATAAGAGAGCTTCAGACGAGGACGATGACTGGGAAAAGGTTGAAGCAGAGGACGGAGACGAACGCGATAATCACGGGATTCAGTCATTCACGGGCTCTAGAGTATTTGACATTGATGATGCCGGAAGAAGGAAACGGAAAGCCGATGATGATATTTCCTAATTTTAAGTCAAACATCGCTTCTGCACCAATCTCCATCTTTATCTCTGTTTTGTTATTTTTTTTTTTTTTTTTGTATCCCCCTCCCTTCATTATAGCATTCTCTCCCCATCTATCTTTTGCATATAGCTACACCTAGGATACCCTTCTCAACACTTCATCACCATATATAGCTTCTCTCCTCTCCCATTTGGTTAGAACGACAAACCATGTATACACATGGAGTGAAATAACTTGTTTCTTGATATAATATTACAGATATATGCCTATTAAGGACCAAATCATTAAGTCTCACAAATAAGTATATGTATGTACTTAGTATATATAATTGCTATATGCATGGATATCCAAATATACATTAAACTCCTCCCACAGCAGTACCCAAATCAAGCTGCACTCTCTATATAAGAGGGGCAAGAGAATATTATAAACGCCAGTGGTATCAAGCTCCTAAGAGAAGAGGAACAAAACAAATAAAAACACGAGAGAGACACAAAAGAGAGAAAGAATGTAAGCAAATAATAAAATAAAAATAGACATATACACATCAAAGATTATAGTTCTCAGCATGTAAGAATATTTCATCCTTAGACGAATCAGTCATAACCATCGACTGGAGACGAGCAACGGAGCGAGAAACCTCAACTCGCATACTGGGAGGGCCACAAACAAAGACACAAGTTCGACGACCAAACGTTTTCGAAAAATCCGTGAGCATATTAGGAATATCGGGACGCATGTAGTCGATACGCCATCCATTTCTTTTTTGCAAGGGGAGAGAGGCAAATCGTGGGACTGCTGGTGGACCTGGTGGAGTCGAGTTGGCTGGAGAAGGGGGAGTTTGAGAGAAGCCAAAATCAAAGGGGATATTTGCAGGATTCTGTGGCTGGTACTGCTGCTGGTGGTATTGCTGCTGCTGTGGAGGAAGAGGAGGAGGTGGAGGGGGGAAATATGAAGATTCTTGGGTGTAAGGGAACGGTTGGTATGGTGCGAACTGATTCGGGGATTGAAAGCTGTGGGCTCGGGGAAAGTGCTGAGGAGAGGTATATATACGCGGTGGGAGGGCAGTGATGGTGTCCTCATTTTCGCGACGAAGCTCTTTTTCCCGCTCTTCATCGCCAGCAGCTTCCTCACGGATATATGCTGAGCTGCGCTTCTCAATTTCCTGAAGTGTGTCATAAATCTTTTCTTGCACGATGTCGCGATATCGTTGGTCTTGACCCGAGAATTGGTTGCCGTTGGCATCCTTGGTTCCAGTCAGGTAGAAATAGCAATGCACAGTATTTAGAGGCGCATGATCGCGACAGATGCGTAGTTCTTCCTTAAACCAGTCAATAGCCTCAGGGTCTCGAAGAGCCCATATGACTCGGACCGATTTGGTAACCGCTCTCCCCTCTCGCATCTTCTTGATCAAGTTTAGCAGCTGACTGGCTATTGCTGTGATACCGCTTCCACCTGCAAAGAAGATAACATCATCAAAGGACGCCATGTCACGCCGCATGCCTCCATAAGGGCCTTCAAGAAAAGCAGTCCAGGTCTTGTAAGGCCCATGTTGGATGGCTTTGCGGAAGACCTCCTTTGTGAAGCCCCTAAATGGCCGAAACACAAGGGCTAGATCCCGATATTCCTCCCCATACTCTGACGGGAAATCGTCACTGCACAGGGACGCAATTGTGAAAGGGTGATTCTGGAAAAAGGCAACCCCTGGCATGCGCAAGTATACATATTGTCCCGGTTGCCATCGCATCTGAGTGGGAACTGTCACCTTGATCGCATTCTGCGGTAAAATTGTTACCGCGGATTCTTCCCCAATCATGAAGGACATCCGTATTGGGTTGGTCCAATTGAGATAAGTCAACCTAATTGCGTAGGAAACCAACCAAATGGCAATGGTGGTCCAAAGGTAACTCCATGATGATAAGAAATTCTTGGTATGCCAGAAAAGCATGGCAACGAAGATAATCGACACGGGCAAATGGACCTTGAGAAATAGCTCGTACATCCAACTCCGTAGTAAGGGTAATGAATGGATGCACAGAACGCCCAGAGGTGCCAGCGCCGCGACACCGGTACCGTAGATGTACATATTCTGTGGCAAATATTGTTGATAATATATTAGCATGCCTTGTTCCCAGATGGGAGTGATATAGAAAGGGATTGTATGGATCAAGCTCAGGAAGAGACAAATGTAGCCGGCCCATCGGTGAAGTACATTCAATCTTTCATGACTTATTCCAGTCAACATGCTGATAAAATTGACTCGAGTAGTAAGCGCTACAATCCAAGGAACCATGGCCACCGCAATCATGCCGGCACGGATAGCCAAAGGAGGAGATCCAATTCTAATAGACGAATAAAATAGAGGTTGCGGGAGGAAGCAATACAGCGTCACGAAGGTAATGGCCGCCAGAATGATCACCAGCGCCCCAAGTGAAGGGAAGACAATGCGTACGCTCCCTACCCGTAACTCCGGGGTCGGTCGATAAAAGATCCATCGCACAAAAGCAATCATGTTGTTTAGAGGGGCTATGGAGGAAAGAGACGACTGTTGTTTCTTGTTCTGAGGGAGCGGGCCTTTGGGTGGGAAGAACCTGGCAGTCGAGCTATCGGTGGCGGCGCTCGGAAGCTCATATTCATCATGGGGAGTTCGCGATGCGGCCGCCGGATTCTCTTTGTATAGCGCAATTCGGACCCGATCTCCCCAGATATTATAGAATCGCACCAGAGTCGTAATCGCAAGCAGAACTAAAGCAAAATAGGCCCAGCCCCGCCCGTATTTTCCGGATGCGACCCATGTATCGCGTTGGCGTTCGGCAGCCTCCGCTGGAGTTGTAGATGCGTCAGTGGGAATATAGATGCGCCTCACCAATGAAGCAACTTCATTCCACGCAAACATGGCGGCGACTGCAGGTGGGAATTCGGTGTCCGTGTATGAATCAACAGTAAGATCGCACGTTCCAGAAGACCAGCTTTGGACCTTTTCTTTTTCCCAGCGGAAATGACTTGACAATGCGCCACTCCTTCCTAGGTTTGTTTTCCTTTACCCAAGTACTTCCTCACTCAGCCGGTCGAGTTGAGGATGGGCTGGAAAACATAACACCTGCGATCGTGATTTGGAGCTGAGGAGGTAGAGTGATGGACAATTTGCCTTAGGCTACACACGCTACACGTGGGCTCAAAGGGCAGGCAGGTAAGCAGCAGTCACTACCTAGGAGGGAGAAGATCGTCCCCAAGAGAGTGAGTGTATCAGAGGCGTCAAAACCCTTAAGAAACAGAAGAAACGAGCATCATGTTAGAAGAGGGGAAGGAAAGAGAAGCAAAGCAGAAAGGACCTGGCCGAAGCTTACCCTTAGTATTCTCCCGGTTCGCCATGGTTGCCCACAAAGTTACACCAAGATATCCCCGCCTGATTGGCTGTCACATTTTCATGCGGGGATGAGAGGTATTCAGACCGTCTTTCAGCGTGCCAATTGCGCTTGACAGATTGAGAGTTTGGCAATAGTGATGGATGCACGGGACTGTAGATTGTTCCTACACGGCCGCCAGCCAATTATGGGCTTAGTGGAGGCGCCATCCTGCAGCGCGATCCCCCACTAATGCGCAGTCGTCACCTGCAACTGGTCTCCGAGAATGACAATTGGATGGACTATCTTAACAGTCGGCGGTAAGTCCGTCTTTCTCACTGGTTCTAGGTCTCCGATAGGCTGGCCCCCTGCTTGAAAAAAACAGGGCTAGATTTATGAACGACGAATGGATCTTAATGTGCGCCGAGTATTATTTCCAGGGCAGGCTTTCTGTTCCGCAAAGGGAAATAGAGATAGCACACTTGCAGTGAGTAATTACTCAAGATTCGTGCCCATGGTTCGGTGTTATTATTTTTAGACCAATGGATGATTAGGTTGTAATAGATTTAATTTATTTGATAGAAAAGTACCATCATTAAGTATTCTTTCACACACTAAAGTACCTAGATATGAACCCCTCAAAAGATTCAACACTCCATCCCTAGACGACAAGTCACCCTAGCAAAACATTATCTCAGTTTCCAAGCCATGATGCATGTATAAATAGCAAGCCTCGGCGGTTAAATAAAATTAACATATATCGGTCATCCTAGTTGTGAGTGGCATACCAAACGTCGTCGAAAAGTGGGATTCCGTTTTCTCCCAGATGAGAAGTAAAAAAAAAAAAGGAGAGAAAAGAAAAGAAATGTATCGGTCAGGTTATTGATAGTGCCCTAGTGGCATGATAGCCTCCTCATCGGGTTGTCCAAAAGAGAGAACAGTTGGTTTCAAGATGTCCTGGTTGCCAATAAGTACCGCAATCCCAACACCATTCTTTCCAACAAACCGCACCTATGAACAGAACTATTAGAAACTTTGTCTCTGCTGAAGCGAAGGGAGATAAACTCACATCTCATATGCTTGCAGCCACCTATTTTCTCCGTTGCCGTATGACACCTAGGGCATGACCGTGTGGTTTGCCGGATGGTCCTTTGACTAAGAATATCCTCTGGGCATGGCGGCCAGTGTCGCCGCCCCCTACCAATTCTAAGCACATCTGGGATATCACTCCGTGGAGAACCATTTATCATTCTAAGTCTGTATGTACCTAGACTCAATGCTTCGTAGTCCGCACATGTCAATCCATCATGCCAAGGGTTGCCACGATGAATAAAGCATGTCCGACTACCGCATGAGCCACACACAACTATCGGATCTTCTAGCCCCCCAGCATGCAGTTGCCCATAACCGCAACCTGGTCTGATACAGGACACGAACTCAGCATCCTCCTCTAATAGGTGACGGAGCCGTAAGCTTTCGTACGCCCGAAATGTCGGCCGACTAGCCCATCGTTCAACTTCTTTGTCTGAAAGTGGTTCGTGGCAGAGGGGGCAAGTCAATAGTGCGGTTGGACATGAGGAAAACTGCATATCCAGGCTTCGAATGAGACAGATCTTGCATATATGGATGTCGGGGATAGATCCGTGCTCGCAAGCAGCAGAAATGGGTGCTTCCGGATACTGTCCAGGCTCAAGCGTTTCAATACATATGGCGCATGTTATATATTGACGACTTTGACTGAAACTCCTGCTGCTGCTGCTGCGTCGAGGGCCATTGGGTGGGGTTTGCAGTGGTTCTTTGCGGAGCATGGAAAGCACGGCGTCGGCTGTGGTGGCATCGCTCCAGAGAGTTTCGTTCCAGGGCGGTTTGTGAGGCTCGACAGGAGGTATCACTTCCACTATATTCCTTGGTTGAACGTCAGGGAATGAAGCGTACCCTGAAGTGGGAAACGAGCTGTTCGACGGCAGTGGAGAACACGGGGAGATATCGTCAGGGCCGAAGATATCTATCGATTTCGAGGCTGCAAGGGGATAGTCCATCACTTTGCTTTCTAGGAATCTTGTCAGACTTTGACTATTTTTGAGGGAGCCCGAGTGTCATGCCTGATAGCGAGATGTCTCAGTGGTCCCTCTGTGAGCCCTTAAGATACCATCAAAACGGAGACATACTCATACATGCCAAGAATCAGTTCTGTTTATAACAGAAGCATCCAAAAATTAGAAGGGCTTATACTCCAATCAAAAGTGGCCCAACAACTGTTCACTGGCAAATTCTTAGGTGTGAAATGGTCATAGGTAATACACGAGTTAAAAGCCTACAGGCTGCTTGTTATATGCAAAATACGAGACTCCTCCTCCTCCTCCTCCTCCTGCTCCTCCTAAAAGCGCCACTACTGGCACAGCAGGGCAGTGACAGGCAAGTTCCCAGTGTCCCGCAGAAGCATCATCGGCAAAGCTTGCGATCAAGAACAGTCCTAATCTGCTCATGGAGAAGAAACAATTTGGAAGCGCCCCAATAAAAATCAAGCCAGTGATACACAAAAGCCATGATCAGTGGGTCAGACCCTAATAGCGATCATAAGCAAGAGAAACTCAGACTTCTAAAATCATACTGCCTCTTTGCTTCAGGATATACATAGAGTTTTCCCTCGTTGATCCGCAGGATGCGCAGGGCACCACACTGGACTTCGGACGGAGAGGGGCTGTGGCTGATTATTGTCAGGCGGTCACCATCATAGTTTATCTAAGAGCACCAAGCAGTGCTAACTGCATGTGAATCCTTAACAGAAGCGAAACTGTAAATATTTCCAAGCTTAGCCATCAGACCTCGTAACTTGGAACGCCTGAGCAACATCTCGTTCGTGAGCCAATGAGATGATCAGATTCCCGTGTTTATATATAGAACCTGGGACCGACGATCTCTCAACCCTCGAGTTTTCGGGTTTAAAATAGGTAGCCTGACCCTTTGGGTAATACAGCATAAGTGGATTGATCAGCGATATAGATATTATTTCTTTTCCACCTCCTACCTTGAACTGGAGATGAGTTATTCATGCCATTTGAGGATAGGAACTCAACGGATCACTGTCGACACCACATTCTAAGTTGCATGTGTGGAAATAGGGGCCACCCCTGGGTATTAGTGAAAGACCGACTGAAATCCTCTGGCCCCATTTACTCTGGGCATAATTGCTATTTTAGAAGTGAATGTGGGAGTCTAATCTCTCTGCTCTCCTAGTGGCCGCAACTTCATAGGATGCATAGGCAATTTTGACTTCAAGCTGCGGTCCTAGGTTAAAGGGCCAAAGCGTATTTCAAACGTAATTACCATAGTATTGGGTACGAGCATGGTGAGAGAAGGCTGTATATTTTCTCTTTGCAAATAATGCGAGATGTTAGGTCATAATCTGCTTCACCGAGTGCCCACTCTCACCGCCGTGCGGATTAAACTATTCTGCCGTCAAGAACTAAATTTATTCTTTCATCCGGCAAAAGATTCCCTCGCACTCGAACGAATATACCCATAAGACACCCAATTATCGACCGCTTAGAAAGATCAATCTTTGGCAAAAATGGTGCCAGGTGTCGCTGCCCCTGCTGTGCCAGCCACTCCGCCATCACTCTCTCTCCCCCCCTCACAGTTCGCCCGCCTCCAGCCTCATGCCTATCTTCTTGCCCATCTATCACCTCCTTTATCGAGCCAGCAACCTTCTATCAGAGCCAATGGCCGCTCTCCCTCGCAGTTTCGCGTTACCTCCGCAAATACAGGCTCTCTAACTCACACAAACGGCAGTGCCGTTGTGAGAGTAGGAGACACTACCGCCGTATGCGGCATTAAAGCCGAAATCCTACACACAGAAGATATTGCATCATGGAGTGTATCCGCGCCGTCTGACTCAAACAAACGACGGAAATTAACCAATCCCACCGAGAAACCAGGAGAGGATCGTGGCGATGGGTCAAGAGAGGATGAAGTTGAGAGCGAATCCCATATTAAAGATTTTAACCTCCTCGTGCCCAATCTCTCATTAAGCACCGGCTGTGCTCCTGGGTTCATCCCCGGCGCACCTCCCTCCGCATTAGCCCAGTCACTATCACACCAAATCCTAACGCTATTACATACCACCCGCTTAGTCCGTCCGGAAGACCTGCAAATCTGGTACCAACGGCCGAACCTGGGACCGGAGGAACTAGAACGTCACAATGAAGGTGAACAGATGGATGTTGATGCTGGGAAGGAAGGTTCAGCCAATATTGCTTCCCAAGACCGCGAGATCAAGGCGTTCTGGGTCCTTTACATAGATATCATGATTATCTCTCTAGCGGGTAACCCGTTCGATGCTGCGTGGACGGCTGTTGTTGCTGCGCTTCGGGACACAAAGCTTCCGCGTGCATGGTGGGATGTTGATAATGAAACAGTTGTGTGCTCTGACGCCGTTTCTGAGGCTCATAATCTTTTACTGCGGGGATTACCTATTGCAAGCTCGTTCTGCGTTTTCGAGGCTGATGCTGCTGCTGGGTGGAGAGCAGTTGTCGTTCCTAATGCCGAAGAAGAGAAGGAAATTACAGAAAACGGTCGGAAAGGTATCCAAAGACGGTGGGTCCTAGCCGACCCTGACGGTTACGAAGAGAACCTGTGTCAGGAAAAGATTTGCATAGTGGTCGACAAGGAACAAGGTGGGAAAGGAAAGACGATAATTGTGAAAATGGAAAAGAGTGGTGGAATCGCCGTGGATAGTACAGAACTCAAGGAGATATCCCAGGTCGCTGCACAGAGATGGGAAGATATAAATCAGATACTAGGCAATAGTACGTTTTAAAAGCGTAAGAATCACATATTTACATCAGGCATACCTCTTTGGGGTTTTCTAATCTTACATCTCTCTACCAATTCTGGCCAAAATACCCTATCATAAAATACAAACGAGAAGGAAGAGAAACCCCGGAATAACCGCATAACGCCTCTAAATATTTTTTTTAAATATCCCACTGCAAACATGCTCGACCCTGCTCTAAATTAGTTAAATAGGAGGGATACTTTGTATTTCAAGCCACACTAGCCTTCTTTCTGGGGCTTCGGCGTCGTCTTTTAGCAGGAGGCTCGTTGTCTTGTTCTGTCATTGGAACGAAAGACCAGTTCTCGGTCTCGGTCTCGGTCTCGGTCGCGGTTTTTGCATCATGCTCTTCTACAACAGGCGTTCCAGATGTTTTCTTTCGAGGGACATAAATAGAAATCGTAAAAAGATCAAGGTTCTTTTCATCATCTTTCTTCTCATCACCTGCCAGTGACGATTTCCTAGCATCCTCGTCCCGCAATTCTTCGTTTTTGGTCGCATCACCGTCGTGGTCCTTGGAAGCTATTGCTTTCCCTAAAACTTCGTCGGTCGTTGTAGAAGATGCGGGGTCGTTGTACCCAAATAATATGCGAGAGAAAAGGCCTCCTTTTTTCTCAGGAGATTTTGACGTTTCCTCGTCCTTTTTCTCATCCTCAGATGGTTCATCTTCCTCCTCCGCATCAGTGAACTCCCACATTTCGCGCAATTCGTTCTTGAGTAAAGCGGTTCCCCATAAAGAGATTAGAACGCCCGGGACCAAATACAAAAGAGCCGGTTGAGGGTGCTTGAAAATTTGCATTACTAGTAGGGTGGTTATCATCCCCAGGATATATCCAACAACGCTGGCATTGAAATAGGTCTTGGGAAATGATCGAGCGTCATGGTATGGCGGCTCTAGCTCTGCAACGGTTGACCTAGTCGATGCAGCCCAGAAACGCTCTCCCCATCTACCTGTAGCTGACTGGTAAATGGGTTTGATAGAGTCTAGGTCTTTACCCTCTGCTTCTGCTTTTTGTATACCCTTCCGCTTATAATAGAGATAAAGGTCGAAACGAAGTGCTAAGCCTACCATCATGCCAGGGATGATAATATCGCCCAAACCCAACATGGCTAGGGAGATAGTATCAGGTGTCTCACCAGGAGAAGGCGGACGGGGAAACAAGAGCTTAATCGGGACGTCTAATTTCGTGGCGACCGTCACCATCAAAGGTGTGAAAAAAACGAAATAAATGTCGTAGAAAAATAGCGAGCTCAGAATTAGAGACCCTGTAACAAAGGTAGATGGAGATATGAATTGGAGGGTGCCATAACAAAAGCTGAAGCCAAGGAAGTTAGTTAACCACCATGGTTTTGAAACAAATGCAAAATAGGCGACTGTTGGAAGAGCCAGAAGGCCACCCAAAATGTCCAGTGTGCCTAATGGGCATTCAATGTGAAGCACACGATGTACGTGAACACGGAGCTTGGCTCGCCAATACAAGATATTGCGACACGTCCAGAGTGCTGCAAGTGCAATTTTGGGCAATGGGATTTTCCCAAAAATACCAGGAAGAGGGGAGTGTTGAACTTCGACTAGTTGCGTTCTCGTGGGGTCTTGCACAAGGGTAAGAACGCGCTCGGATGGGTTTGGTTTCCAGGTATTTCCTCCGCGCCTAAACTTTCGAGGGAATAGAAAGGATCTAAAGAAGACTAGGCAATCTTTCAAAAAAGCCATGGCAAAGAATATACCCATTTGAGAAAAATAGAAGCCCAGTATCTTGTTCAGTAACTCAGCGCCCATCCATTTGATCACTAAGTACAGACCACCAAGTGTAAGGCCTGCAGTCAACGGGAACATCAAGGCATCACTCGGCTCAAGTCCTTCCATTTTCTGGCCGTAGCTTTGACTCTCGGCATCTTCATCATCGTCCGACGTGTTTCCATCTTCATCAGATTTCTTGGGAGCCTTTGCAGCAGAATTAGGCCTCGAAAGCGACGCATGAGCACCGACATATATTGGGAAGAGCGAAGATAGGAGTAGATGGCCGTAGGTAGGTAGAAGTGGCTTGATGGCAGTGAAATGATAGATTGCCTGCCCCATGAGCTCCGCTAAGGGACTCACCTCAGCCATAGCGAACGATTTGAGGCGCTGGAGGCTGAAAGGTAAACAGGGAGGTAGTCGCAGAGAGGAGCTGTTGATTCACAGCGTGGTAAACGTGTTTGTTTGTCGTAAGTTCGTAATGCGGAACTCTTAATCCATGTTTATGAGGGGCAGTGTTCACCGAAGTGTTAGAGATCGCATTACCCCTACCCTAGGCAAGAACATCTAATGCCAAGACCACGTCTTCTCTCCGCCAAACGGAAGACACAAACTCAACCTTCACCTACAGCTCACTTCAAGGTACACAATCTCTCGGACTTGAACTATTTATTTCATCATGGCAACAGATGTAGCTTTCGACACGAGCATGGTAAATATATCAATTGACATACGGACAAGCATAACTGGCTAACCTCCTCCAGGGCTCTTTCACTGTGGAGCTCTACGATACGCATGCGCCCAAGGTCAGTCGCAAATGCCCACACTGAGCTCCCCCTCTTCTAACACACATGAATTTAATATTTATCTCTACTACCTAGACTTGCAAAAACTTCGCGACCCTTGCCCAAAGGGGTTACTACAACAATGTCGTCTTCCATCGTATTATCCCGAACTTTATGGTCCAAACTGGTGATCCCACAGGCACGGGCAGAGGGGGAAGCTCTATCTACGGCGAAAAGTTTGAAGATGAAATTCGTTCGGATCTAAAGCATACTGGTGCTGGAATCTTAAGTATGGCAAATAGTGGGCCGAACACCAACGGAAGCCAGTTCTTCATTACTCTTGCCCCAACCCCTTGGTTGGATGGAAAACACACGATTTTTGGCCGAGTCAAGAGTGGAATGAGAGTGATCCAACGCATGGGCCTTGTCAAGACAGACACCGAAGATAGACCGGTCGATGAGGTTAAGATCATTCGCGCAAGGATCGTGGAAGAAGGTACAGAGGAATGAGTTCAGAGCCACATTCTAAGCTGCTCACCCATATGTCAAGAAACATGTGGGAGCCATAGCCTACCATACGTAACCTCACCGGAGGAAAAAGAATACATAGGTGGTGTCTGCCACCTAGTAGACGAAACCATATTGGTCAATAGCCGACATCCACGTTTCACTACGACACCCAGCAACAGACCCAGGAAGAAACCCCGGCATACCAAGAATTATGGCTTGGACATGCGAGGCGTTATGCTTACAATATCTGTGTTTACTCGCGAGCCTGGATAATATCCTTTGATACGCAGAAAAAAAAAATAGAATAGTAGAATGTATCACTACAAACGAACCGCTTCCATCAGATGTTTCCATCCGGAGCAGCAGATACAGAGTGACAAAATCGTGTCTACCACCCCCATGTAGCAAGGCCAGTGAAGGCTTGCGTGAAGGATACCAAATTGCTATGAATTGGTGAACAATCTGGCTGTGCAAAGCACTGGGAGTGATGTGGTGAAAAGAGAGAAAGATTGGGTTGTGGGAAATGCTCCTTAAGTGGCCGAGTCGCGAATTAGACTAGCCAAGTTTGGCATAGTGTATTATGTGCGAAGCAGCCTCTCTAGGTTTCCATGATAGTCTCAAACATTCACATCCAATTCAAACTATAAAAGAGCGTTAGAAGAAGGAATATCCTATGAGAAATAATAAATTTGGCTTGAACTAGAGTTAATAAACAAGATGCTTAAAAATTCCATGCACATATATCTTCAACAAACTCGATGTTCTCCAAGTAGAAAATATTTCAGCCCAGGATGGAGTTGTATCACGTGATACGTGTGCGGGTCTAGCAGGATTTTTGAGTACTTCTTTCGTTTTCGCTCAATTTCCTTCTTTCAACTCCTTGGAGAAAAATATTTTCTGTTCACACCACCGATGAAGCTTAGGACTCTACGGTGCTCAACATCTCATCATCCAACGTGATAAGAGCTAGGCTTTCTCAATGCATATATAGGACTAACAAGCTCCAGCTTTATTCACAACTAACACCAGTACTATGGAGTCACTGTCAGAAACCCAGTGGGATGTAACCATCTCAGGCACTGGACTACCTCAGTCACTTTTAGCTCTGTGGGTATTGTTTCTTGATGTAACTTAAAGTTATCCACTAATACTCGCGAAAAAACCAGTGCCCTTTCCCGGTCAGGTAAAAATGTACTTCATGTTGACCAGAATCCATATTATGGAGGTTCAGACGCTGCTTTTAGCCTCCAAGAGGCCGAGGAATGGGCTGCCAGGGTAAATGAGAGTGAGTTTGTTTCCTTTCTAATGGGTTTTGCGCTTATAGGCTGACGCATATTCACAAGCCAGAGGACACGTGCCTTCCTTTTGAGGATGCTGTAGTGTTTATCCCCCAGCCTTCTAGGTCCAACTCTCAATTGTCTGCATCTCGAGAATATACTCTTTCTTTATCACCACAACTTGTTTACTCTCGATCCAAGCTTATACCTACGCTGGTGTCATCTAAAGTGTACCGTCAGCTTGAGTTTCAGGCTGTGGGAAGCTGGTGGATATACAAGTCCACACCTGGGACAAATCAAACCCTATACCGAGTTCCCGGTAGTCGAGAGGATGTCTTTTCAGATGATACGATCAGCGTTAAGTCAAAGCGAACACTCATGCGGTTTCTCCGCTATCTTAGTCAGAGCCAGATGAATAGTGAGTCCGTTGAGGGAGAAAATCCCTCGACTGATGAATTATCCAAACCCTTCCCCGAATACCTTACATCCAATTTCCAGATTCCTTCTGAGCTTTATGATCCTCTGCTTTCACTGTCATTGTCACCATCCTCTCCCCAACAAACTTCGGCCAAGTTTGCAGTTCCCCGCATCCAAAGGCATCTGACCTCAATTGGCTTGTTCGGTCCTGGGTTTGGAAGTGTCCTGGTGAAGTGGGGTGGGGGTTCAGAAATTTCTCAGGTAGGATGTCGTGCTCTCGCGGTCGGTGGCGGCGTATATGTTTTGAATTCTGGAATTAGCACGATTTCAAATCATATTGAGCAAGGAGATGATAAAAATATACACGTTCAACTGCAATCGTCTTCCAGTGAAGCGATAAAAACCAAATTTGTGGTTGGCTCTAGCTGGGATCTTCCTGCACCTTTCCGGCCCTCCTATGAGCATGATAGGGCCGCCCGGTCCATTACAATTGTGTCGTCTCACCTTGAGAACTTATTTCCTATCACAGCGGAAGAAGGTCCAGTCCCTGCGGGGGCTGTGGTGGTATTCCCGGCAAGTTCCCTGGGATGCACGGACGATCAGCCTCCAGTTTATATTTCCGTTCACTCTAGCGAAACTGCTGAGTGTCCTCCAGGACAAAGTAGGTCTTTCATTCTACCGTTCTCCAATTGTTCCACTCTTGTCCTTATGATGACTATTCTCAAAATACTTATCTACATTGTCTGTAATTGCATTGATGAAATTTTTATGAGACTGATTCAGGACTCTTTTACAAGCCCAAATTTATCACACAAATACTTTGCATCATGAGCTAACTTTGTTGTGCGATAGGTGTTTTATATGGCAGCATCAATATCCCGGGTCATGAGGGCCAATCCTTGATTGAAAATGCTGTCCAGAAACTTCTTGAATCTTCTGGTGATCCAAATGCCAAGGTCTTGTGGTCGTTGCGTTATACACAACTAGGACGAGCTACTAGCGATTCTCAGCGTCCCGCTAACACCATGTCGGGAAATGTTATGGTTTTCCCGCCTCCAAGCCTGGATCTCTCATTTGACGATTCCATTATTGACCTAGTTATGGACGCATGGAAGCAGATCATGGGGGAGGAAGCAGTCCGCGAGGCGTTTATGAAATTCGAGGACCGAGAGGCTCCGAATGACGAGGAATGAGGCGTAGCATTGGGTACTAGCTTTCTCGTAAATAATTTGCAGCTATTCTTCGTGCCATTGGATTGCTGGCAATCGATGGTTGTTTGATAATTAAATAATTTATACTTCATGACTCATGCCCCGCCATTTGAGGCCTCAGGGCATCTTGGCCTACCCTTGATGTTTAGGAATGGGTGGAAATCCTAACAACAAAATATGTTAACGATCCCAGAGTAGGTTTTTATTGATCTGATCGTGGTAAAGGCATGATAGGACCTCCGAGGAATATTTCAATTCATGGAAAACTCAAGTCTGTTGTCTCTTAACTAGACGTCCTTGTAATAGTAGCGATAGGGATAGCACGGTATCCCCTAAAACAAATATCCTTTCTGTTTTGGTGACGGTCCCACTGTTGAGCAATCTTGAGACGTCGACGGTATTCTCTCCATTTCATGCAATATTTCGAAATAGGGGGTCGAAGTGTTGTATTGCCCCTGCGCAGCCTGTGAAATCCCCAATTGTATGACCAAGTTTTGGGTATTACCTGATCACGCAACATGACGCCATAATGGGTGTAGGTTGTGAAGCCCTAAATGGTCTTTTGAACACTTCGGGTGTTCCCAGAGGCGGATGTTCAACAATTTGAGCTCCAGCTGTACCCTAAATGCGAAGCGATGGATGCAGGCACCTAGTTTTCTCCCTGAGCTCTTCCCGAAGAGAGTTTCCTACGATCGACTTGCTTGCGTCACCAAAGCTATGGCGGGTGGGAATGGTTCAATAATGAAGCATTCACTATTATTTGTCAGACTCAAGTTGGAATTCTCCCTCACACCCCTTTCATTTGGTTAATTCTTTTCTTTTCTTTTCTTTTCTTTTTTATTTTATTTATTTATTTTTTGTTTATTTTTTGTTTATTTTTCATTCTTTTTCTTATTTTTTACTATCCGTCAGAAACACGGCTCGGATCTTCTCCGTAAAGGCGCTAAGGGCTGCTCTAGTAATTTTCAAAGTGCTCCCGCTCTTGCTCTGTGACTCTTCCGATGGTAATGGTAGGGATCAAATTATTATCCTCAAACTCTAAGAAAAGGTGGCTTCAGTGCCTTATTGAATGTCTGATATATAATAATAATAGATATGAGATTCGTAAGGCGATGCATGATGACTACTACTAACCAAATGATAACTACCTGGGGTAGTGCTATAACATAATGGAATTCTGCCTTGATACTTAATATTTGATACTCTCGAGGAATGGAGATAGAGGAGTACAGTCATGGCTACAGGCGCCCATCGTTAGGCGGTGAGCATGCAAGGGAGTCACTATCTGTTCAATTGGATGCCTGACTGTCTGCTCAATTAACGTACCAAATGTTAGACGAGCTACTGCATAAAATGATTGGCTAGATTAGGTAGGCGACTTGGTGCTTGATGATATGATCAACTAGATGTGTAGGTAAGTGCCTGGATACTTGAAATAATATACTGATATTTAAATAATATCGATAGTATTATCTATCTAAATAATGATTTAATATTACTCGCTGGGCGGTATCAGAAATTGGTTCTGCCAGATTATGTATTTTTATAATGTCTTTATGTACTTATTAAATAAACCACCATCCACTCTTCTATAGATTGATTTTAGACTGCCGTTGAAGCCTTTCATCTAATGAATGAACTCATGCGATTCCACCTAGTAGTACCTGTTGGTTCATGGTACTATACATATTATCACTTCGACCAACCTTTACCATATTGCGAGTTCGCTTACGTCGCCCCAGGTTGATATGCAAGTGTGTGTATGCACAAAGTGTTGGTATAGATTGAGCACTACGACTTGTATGGCCTTTAGTTTATTAAGAATTTAGCGACACATACTCCTATCGTCCAAATTATAAAATCACCACAACGCGATTATAAAACAAGATCAAGAGGCTAGTCTCGGCAGCTCAACTGTACAGACTGAGAAGTGAGAAAAAAAGAAGCGGATGCACCATCCACAACCATATTCCTTCCTTCCTTGAGACCAGGTTATCGCAATCATCCGGAAGACATGCTTTTGCTTGACGCGAGGAGGAAACAAGCAGCACATCAGTACAAGTGGTCTCGATTTAAATACCTGCTAAATCTATTCCACAAGTTACATGCTATCACTCCAACACTAAACTATCGTCTCGGCAGTGCAGTATAGGAAACCCGAGCATCACCTAACTCGGTTTCTTGTGTTTGAGACAACCACCAGTATAACTCAGGGCTCCAAGGAAACCCTTCAGGAAATTCACTGGCTGGCCACGATATGCATATAAACCATCAACTTGAAAGAGAGATCTAGCTATCCCTAGCCATATGCTTCAGAGGGCTTATAGAATGACGCTAGAGAGTGCAGGATTTAATCGAGCGAAGGTCACATATGTAAGGCGGTTAGAGGATCTCTTATATGACTATAGATGTCATTCGTCTCCCAACTCCAATAGTAAGTTGATAATAGAAACATCTAAGATATCTAAAATGAGTTGGGAAAAGACGGAGCTCCTATCTAGCCATACTATGCTTTCCATTCATTATAGCACTGGTAGTATTAAATTCTTCTGATGATGCCTAAGCCTAACTAGATTGGTAGATGTTATATCGAGATGAATACGAGCACTCCGTAGCAAGGTAGGTCAGGAAAGGGTAAATAAATAAGATTTACAATTAATAATATGCTCTCAATCAGATAGTTAATGTCCTTAATAAGGCGAGGAAGTCCAGTTCGTCAAAGGATTATATAACGATTTGAAATTTCTTTATAATACTATACTACTACATGATTGAGGGTTCTTTCTTTTAGCGCGGTCTGATGGCTTGCAATACATATTTAACGACCACGCCACCTATTGATGTATACTACTAGTACCCAATAACTATAATAGGCAGGTAGGTAGGCTTTTTTATATTACTCTCATACATAACCAATAAACCTCCCTGGATTTAAGAAGCGCTCTCCAAAGTATAGAGGTAATGATTGGGGCGCCTTGGCGTGACAAGTTACGAGGTGAGATGAGACGGCCCTAGGTACCGTGCTACATTCGGGAAATGAGAACAATCTCAAGAAGACATTTTAAAATGTCTCTGCGCTTATTCGAGATTCCTTGGTGGATAGGTTTGAGCACTAGTCTTTCCTTAGCTTACTTGGCGATGCACCCTCACTAGAAGGAATAAAAAAGAAAACATAATAGACGGAAGGATTAAAGAATTCGTTATATAATTTTTTTTCTTTTTCTTTTTTTTTTTTTAATCTCTCCCCCACCTTTAGCACTTGGTCATAGGCGAAACAAGAGTGAGGGGTGAAAAAGGGGTACATACTCCTAGGTACTAGGTAGTTACTTCAGTACCTAGGTATACGCCTAGATAGGTCGCCAGATACCTAGTGGACTTCAGTTTAAGAAATTGGAGTTGGACGAATGACAATGCGACATAAACACACACTTGCAAGGTACCGACTAGTAGGTACTTAGGTAGGGTCAACCCTTGGGGAACCCCCCCTTTTTTTTTCTACCTAGGTACCCATCCGATGGGGAACACTAAGTGGAGGTACAGGGTCCCCTTCCTCAAGAAGGGGGAGATGGTATGATAGAATTTTGGCGTAGGTATGTATTTCTTGATCTGTCGGTGAGAGAATAGAAAATAGGTGAACGAGCAAAAGGTGAAGAAGATAAAGGGAGCAACAATAGGTACTACTGTTCGAAGATCAAAAGGTGTTTGCCGTCCCAGAACATTGCCTATACATTTGATTTGTTGAATAATGGGAATTACTAGGTAGGTAGGTAGGTAGGTTGTACAATGTGTGTTGGTGTCCGACGGACTTTGCATGTTTCCTTAACTACTCCAAGAACAGAACAACCTGCACATAGGTAGGCCTACTTTTTGGGTGCAATTGCCAAGGCAGCAGATCAAGCTTAATTGAAGAACAATCTCTTCAAACACTCTTTCTCAAACGTTGAGATTATTCGGAAAAAATGTGACTTATCTTTCTTGTTGAGAGGACGGAGAAATTCTGCAGTCAAGAACATCTCTATCCATTAACAATTCACTAGGCAATTTGAAACCGACAAGAATAATAATAATGATGATGACGATGATGATGATCAACATCAAACGGGTAGTTACTAGTAGTACCGGACCCATGCCTTGAACGGAGGAACCACAAGATATACGGAGTATGGTTAAAAAAAATATGTATTTGTACCCACAGAGGGTAATGGACACGCGTCTACCACATTACACACATCATGGTGAGTTTTACTTTAAGGAGTCCTGAGTCTTGACTCGATGATTGCGACTCTTTTTGCTTGAGATTGAATGGTTCAACCTGCCGATCATGCTCCACTACCGGTCCATCCTGTCACTCCATTACCACTTTGAACCTCAAGCCAAGTTCTGTAACTGACACATAGCCTCCCGAAGCCGCCGATCGAGCCTCCTTTTACACAAATTTCATAACATTATGATGTTCATGGATTCCCTGCATACATAAGCAGAGCACTCCGTAAGGTAGTTGGTGCGAAAATACTAGTAACACCGGAGGAGGGGCAATGCATCGGCAAGTGGGAAACAGTTGAGCGGAGCTGAAGTGGTCTTGTTTAATCACTAAATCCCTCCACAATCAGTGTAGTAGTTCCTAGGTACCTTACCCAGGTTATTACCTAGGTACCGTACCTAAGGATCCAACAAGAACCTCAAAACTTAAACCCACCTATCATGAGAATTTATATTATTTGGATGTATCCAAGTGTACCCCATATTCCAGGGTTCTCAGCCGTAGTGGTCTCCATGCAAATCAAACAGGAGCTGGCCAAATAAGAAAAAACTTTTGATGAATAATAGTAATAATAGGTAACTAATAATAATCAGAGAGGCGACGACATCCATGTGTTGGGTGTGCAGGACACGCGGCCCGTGGGGCCTTCAGCTTCAGCGCCTCCTAAAACAGCGGCTGTGAGTGGCTGAAGGGACGGCAAACCGCGTTGATCGGTTGAAGTCACTCATGAAGGGTCGCGCGTTGTGGTACTAAGGCTTGATGCTGACTGAGATTTTACCAAGGATTTGTCCTTACGAGAAGTTTATGCACTACTGTTATTTTTAAACATATTGCAGCGCCCCCCTCCCTTCTCCCGGGGCGGAGCCTTGGTAAAGCCCAGACAGATTCTTATTACTTACCTTGCAAATTTACGTCTGCTAAATTTCAAAATCAGACCAGTCTCCCTATTCTGCCTACTTCTACGAGGTCAAGGATAAATTAAACATTTCATAGGAGGAATTCGATGGCTGCAAACATCAAATACCACGGAACACTGGAACATTCCAGGAAATCTATATCGTAGACTGCCGGCCCCCCACACACACACACCCGAAAAAAAATAATAATAATGGTGATGATGACGATGATAAAAATTCTAATTACCGTAATACAATACCAAGCTATTTCAATTCCGTCCGTTTGCAACCCAAGACTAAGGCGGGCAGACAACGGCGATCAGCGGTTTGAGAAATGGAAAATGAAACATCTAGTTACCCTTTTTGAATACAAGCTCTTTTCAAGTAAAAAGGTGGCTTAATGAAAAAAATACAAAAAAAAAAAAAACATTGCAAGTGATGTTCATTTTGGAAGATCTGGAGGCGAATTATTAGATTCCCTTTTTGATATTGTTGGCACTTACTCTAACAGCTAGTCAGTTGTTTGACATTCAACACTTGAAACAGCACTGCTTGACGACACAATCATAAGATTGAAAAGGGAGTCTATATCATCATACTTTATCTACATATCTACTATCTAGCTACTCCATGCACGTCGAGTCGTCAATGTGGTATCGGAATAATTTAGTCGGATCAACCAGCCTTGCCTGGTATAACAGGAGCCATGGTAGTGGTGGCGTCCACTCTTAGGATAATCAATCCCATCTAGTCCTGTCATGAGTAGATATAGTGAATAGGACAAGATTCTTAAAAAGAAAAAAAAAATTCCCCCAAAAGAATAAAAGAAGATCATTTTTGGTCTCATGAGAGTCAAAAAGCAGTCTGATAGTTCAGTTACATCTGCGATCAGAGGATCAACAGGAGAAATTCTGCTTGACAAGGGTCCAAAACTCCTAATCGGGTGGTGACAAAAATTACCAACCACACACTGGATTCTTCACTTCTATGAGTGATCTACAAAAACGTAGGTGGAAGGCAGGGCGAAGTTTCTTGCCCTTTTTTTGTTTTTTTTTATTTCTTTTTCTTCTTTTCTTTCTATAAACCTATGACACTGGCTCTGTCAGAGTAATGTAGGAGGCATAGATAGTTACTCCTCCAACCAAAGTCTACCTAGGATCATAAAATACTGTGAATTCCTCTCATCTCCTTCTCTCCTCCTTTTTTTTTTTTTTCTTCCCTCTTTTCTCTCCTAAAATTTCCCACTCCTCGTAACACCCCACTATTATTTTTCTTGGATCAACCCCCTAAACCCAGAATTTGCCTTGTACCTCGACCCTCCGATCCAACCACAGATTGGAGATAAGAGCGTGAAATTACGCTACACCATTCTTACTGGAGTCTAATATTTGCAGATTAATTTTACAGAGGAGCTTTGGCCCCAACCCAACCCGTGGTCCATTTCCATTTCCCGCCTACGATCGCCTTTTCTCTCTCACGCTTCATCCGCCTCCTCCTTTTCCTTTTGTTCTCTCCATCCTCCCATCTCCCCCAAAGGCATCGGCAACAGGAATACCCTCAGTCCACCCTTTTCCTCCTCCTCTTGTTTCTCTTACTAGCCCTGGACTTACGGTCCAGTTGTGCTACTCCGGCATCTTTTACTCAACGGTTTTATTTTCTTTTTCCCTTTATTACCCCTGGTCGGTTCCTGACCCCGATCGCTTGACGGATATTACAACCTTTTGGTGTCAGTGTCTCAGACCTCGACGCCAGCAGTCTCTCGTTGACAGTCAAACTCGGCAATAATCTTTATTATTTGCCAATTACACTCTTTTGAAACAAATTTCAACTCTTTATAGAGTTCGCCTTCCTCAGTGCCAGTGTGCGATCACGTATACGACGACGACGCCTGTTGATGTCCCTTTGATACAACGAACTACCTTAATAATAAAAAATTACCCTCGATCGCTTTCCAATACTCAATCCATTCATGTTTAAGAATATTAAGAATAATAATACGAGCAAAATGCCGACCTTTCGCCTCAAGACAGTTTTCCCTCTGATTGCCCTCGCCTCGATCGGGCTATTCTTCTGGTGTATTGAGCGCTACGATCGAGATGCCTTCCTCCGCTTCAAAGGACCGATCGACCGCGTAACCTCCGCTGGCTCCTCGCAGATTCAGCTGCAGCCCACGCCGACAATTGCAACTGAGTGTGATGTGGACCCTAATGTCCTCCCCCCCTTGCCTTTCAACGAGTGGCTCCTCCGCAAAAATTATACCCGCGCCTACTTCCGTCCTAATCACATGCCTCCAAAGACCGAATTTGATTCTCTGGAGGATATTGATGTTCCCGTGCTCCCTCCAATGACAATTCTAGAGCGCGGTATGGTCATCTCACCCGCTAACAGGGAAGATGGCATGGCCTGCCCCCCCATCATCGACGTTGACGTCGCCGCCGACCATGATATTGAGGAGACCGATAAGCTGCTGTTTGGTTTGGCTACAACTGCCGATCGGTTGGATCGTTTGCTTCCCTCTCTTCTTTATTCCTATGGAAACACCAAAGCTGGCATTATCGTCCTTGTTCCACAATCTGAGGATGACATTCCGAAACAAGAGACCTATTTCCGTAACCGTGGTTTGGACTTGACTCTCATCCAGTCCCCCCTCGACTTCACTGCCCGTTATTTTGGTCTCGTCCGTGCTTTCTCGGAGCATATCAAAACGAAGCGCCCCCAGACCAAGTGGGTCAGCTTCATCGACGACGACACTTATTTCTTATCCTTGCCCACGATTGCCCAAGAGCTGAAGCTCTTCGACGTGAATAAGCCGCACTACATTGGGGCGTTGTCGGAAGCCAGCTGGCAGGTTGACACTTTTGGCCACATCGCCTTTGGTGGCGCCGGCGTTTTCGTCTCGAAACCTTTGCTTGATACTTTGGACCGCTATTATGATGAATGCCAGTCATGGGGCGAGCAGCCCGGTGATCAGAAACTTGGACAATGCATTCAGAAGTATGCTGATGTTCCCCTTACCCTGTGGCCCTCTCTCTATCAGATGGACATGAAGGGTGAGGTCGATGGTGTTTACGAGTCTGGACGCAAGATCGAATCTCTCCACCACTGGAATAGCTGGTACACCAAAGATGTGGTGAAGATGAGTGCTGTGGCAGCGGCTGCAGGTCGTCGGTCTGTCCTTCGCCGCTGGGTTTTCGACCAGGAAGAAATTGTTAACAACGCCACCGGCAAATCTATCCGCACCTTCTGGGTGTTCACTAACGGGTACTCACTCGTCAAGTACACGTACGATGAGAATACTCCTGATGATGCGATCAACTTTGACCACGCCGAGAAGACATGGGAAGAGGATCCTATGGGTTATGAGGGTCGACTAGGACCCCTGCGTTGGAAGGATCAGGAGGGTGTGACCAAGGACCGGTGGCTTCTACGAGAATCCTACGTTGTTGGTGATAACGTTCACCAATGGTATGTGCGCGAGGAAGATGAAGGCCACAGTGTCATTGAAATTGTGTGGCTCGGACCCAAGGGCGGTGGTGGTGCTGGTGTGAGGGATTATAGGGTCAATGTTCGCGACAATACATCAGCCTAAGAGGGATTTAGTGAACAGTTGTTGAATTGATACTAAGGCCGGACCTTGGCATCTTCCGAAGACTTTTTATTCTTGCACATTTTTTCTTTTTTTTTTTTGCTCTTCGTCCACACTGATTTCAACATTTTATCTTTCATTTTCTCGTCGCCTTTTTTTATATATAATTTTTGTCACCATGAACCCGACAACATCAACGAAGGTGCAAAAACCAAAGGAACCAAGCAAAAAAGGATACGTGTGGAAGCTCCATTTTACTAAACGATCCGGACGGCGTCCCTGTTTTTGATTATTTCATTTGCCCCGGCGTTGTTTTGGTGGAATCAAGATGGCGCAGTCAAAAGATCGGAACTAGTGGTTTTCAATGGAGAGCATATTCTTATTTCTCAAATCTCTCAAGTCCTTTTTCCCTCCCTGGTTCCCACCACTTTTCTTACCAGATGACTCTTTCTTTTTTTTTATTTTTTTCCCTTTGGCTTATCTTCGTTCGCCTTTTGTTTTCGCTTTGCTCCTGGACGAGAAGGTCTCCTTTTTCCTCTCATGCATTTGTAAAAATAGAATTTCACAGGCCCTCGCTATGGTCAAACTTCTTTGGTGATTAGCGCATTTGCCATTCTTGAAGAATATGATGAGTAAAGTCTTAAGATTACTATTGCCTACATTAACTAATCATTTAGTTTCTAATAAAGTAAGAATCTCGAGTGGGTTAATTTGCATTGGCTAGTCAGGATAGCTAGTTATCACAAAATGTTTAAATACTAATGACATATATCAATACGTGAATAATATTAGGTGCAAAATACCGGGTATATAAAGGGTAGACTCACCCTAGTATCATGATAGTTACACCAAGATTAGGTATAGTGTTTCATAATAAAGTAGTATTAAGTAGTACCTAGATACCTATATATTGATATCTATCTACATTCTCGAGTCAGACGGTCACAAAAATGACAGATAAGAGAGATTAACCGCACCCCCCCCCCCGGTTCAAAATAAAAGATTGAAAGTTTCACATATTCAACCTACTCCTCGGTAGGTAGGTAGATATATAGCGACGATAAATTTTTGCAAGATTGTTATGAGGGTGATGGTGACGGTGACGGCAATCGTAATGATAATGATGATGGTGACGCCGGTGAGATGTATTATCTAAATTAGTAGGTATGTACTGTACCGGGCATCTTAGCTCACCTTAAGGTCATCATCATCATACCCTAGGTAGGCAGGTAAGTTATTCGTCATTTACCAGCTTTACTCTTTTACTTTAAAACTTTTTTAGAACTGAATCATGTGCCTAGGTAATGTCCAGGTGCGGATGTAGGTAGGAAGTACTACCTAGAAGTAGGTTCTGCACCTACCTATTTACCTATCGACATACATACATAGTAGATTGATTGGTTGGTTAGTTGGGATTTTGAATATATATGTTGGGGGAGGGCGGGGCTGCTGAAGTTGGTACCTAGTTCTTATATGTATTGCCAATAATCTACATATACCTATACACATATACAATTATACATATAAAGGTAGATAGTTAGAATAAATACTAGATGTTAGTAGTACTTAGGACAAGATAGGCACGGTTGTATATACCTTTTCTGTTGTCTTCTTGGTGCTCATTAGTTTGGTCTAGAGTACCTAGAGAGGCCATGGCTAGGCTATGGGTATGGATATGGGGTACATACCTACGTTCAGGGACATTTTTTTTTTATATTTTTTTGCTTTACAAGAAGAAGAAAAGATGTTTATGATGATAATAATGGTTTTCAGTGCCTCACTAATGCCTTTGCACCCTTGGTAAAGGGCTACTACTCTTACCAATAGTGAGTGAGTGGGTGGATGTGAATGTGGATGTGAGGGTGGGGGTGGTTACATGTGATATTTTTGGGATATTTAACTAGCTACCTAGTAGTTTCTTAGAGGTATATGCTATCTTTAGATGTGTGAATTGAAACTGATGATGACTTTATAGGTAAGCAGGTAGGTAGATAGTGGATAGGATAGTACCCGTAAGCAGTTGATAGAGATGTATACAGATTGGTCAATTTTGAGTGAATATAGCTCATTACTCAATATTTTCATGTTTGGGGGTAAATATGTCTTGATTTTAGATTGTATGAATGAGCAGAAAGATGACTGTTCTTTCAGTTGAATATGGGGTTAAAAGGGGCTGTAGATAGACAGTGGTTTGTACGGTAGGTACCTCTGTAGTACCCAGAAAGTAGTTACCTCATGCTCGAAGCTCAAATAGGCAAGGTATGGCCTGGCAGCTGCAGTACACAAAACAATGGGGGATAACCTTGTCGCGACCAGTCCTTTTGAACTTCACCTCGTTACTATCATTTATATGCGTGTATATAAATACTAGAAACCGCCTTATTTTATTAGAATAGAGCGAACTTTCCCTATTAAACTATTTAAATCAAAATTTAATAGAACACTACAGGCGATAGCGCTCAATTTCCTTTTTTTTTATTTTTTATTCAGGAAAAGCTTCTACATATAAACTTTCAACCTGAACTTAAAAAGGGCTGTAGAAAGCCTATCTAGAATGCATGCTTATTTATGCTGCGAACTGGAGGGTGATTTGTGGAGGTTGGTGGTTGTAACTACCTACCTCTAGGTAGTATCTAGTTACTGGGATATTTATAGGTTGACGGTGGCCGGCGCCTTTGAAATGCATGCAGATGCAAGAGACCAAGGGTGCCTAGTAATGTATCTCATAGGTGAAGACGACTGAGGGTTGAAGGGCGGTAGTAGGTAGGTACTAGTAATCTAAGGGCACTAAGGTCCCAAGGCATGATCTAGAATTCCGGTTAGTAGATGATTATGCGGTATATTATTATAAGAATATTGGTAATTGGTGGGACAGCTTTTGGAATTTATATCTTAAGAGAAAGAGAGATGAGACACCGTGATGATGCTTTGTTGTAACTAGGAAGGTTGCAATGCTGATACCTATCTTGTCTGGAAATGGAATGGAATAGATGGCATCCCTTAACAATCTGTTTGCTTGGGCCTAGGATAGAGGAGATGTAAGTAGCTCATGAATTTAGATTGATTTGTATCTTCTTCAATCACTCTAGAGAGAAAAATAGAAAGAGGGGGAGAGAATATGTGAAACTAGAAAAGAGGGAGAGGCGGACAGGTTAAGTGTCTAACCCCACAATCATCTACTGGGTACTTTATAGAGTTCTATCTATTAATTATTAAAAAAAAAAAAAGGGAAAGAAAACCATTAGTATGCTTTTCATATTCCAATTATTAATATTGTTTATGGTTATGAGCCCCATACATAGGTAGTTACAAAACACTACTACCGAATTATCGGTAATAATGAAAAGAAAAAAAAAAATACACAGGAGGAGCTAATAGCAGGCTTGGAGGATTTCCTGATAATGGTTATCGGCCCGGATTCTCCATCTTTCCGTTGCGGGTTTGCTAGAAGGACGAGGAATAAGCTTTTTGATGAGATCAAGAAAGACGGTCTGTAAAAGGGATACATCATTTGTACTTTGACACGAGGAGCAACTCCTCGTGCTAGATGCTGCAGTCGCCAACTATGAGGTTGAGGGGGTGAAGGAGGGGGGGTAGAGCTTTATTGGCATAAGATATTGATTGGCTTGGGTGGAATTATTGGGCTAACTATCACCATCTATGATCTATAGTGCAGGGCTGAAGGGGGGGACGAAGCCAAGTAGGAGAGAGATGCTGTGCAAAGGGACTTCCAGATCCTGAGTTATTTTTATATTATTATTTATTATTCGACTTTAGTATTATTATTATTGTTCCATGTACGACTTGAGAGGTAAGGTACTTCTGTCGGATATGTCCGTTGGTTTGTGTGAAGAAAGGAAAGTCTTCTCTGAATGAGGTAATAGGACAAGCTATTAGTTAGTCGTGTGTTGGCCTGCATAATCGGGGGGGGGGGGGGGTTTTTTTTTTTGTTTTTTTTTTGGTTTTTTTTGGTTTTTTTTTCGTTGAAAATTGAAAACAACCACCCAGAAAAAAAAACCCCCAATTTTTTAGTGTGTTTTTGGTAAATTTTTTTTTATAAATATAGACATAGAGTGATTTGTGTGGGGGGAACCAGGTTGGTGGGTTGGGGGGGGGTGGGATTGATTGGAAAAATCACAGATTTGGTTACCCAC